>JAOBRH011062389.1:0-13167 GCA_027575125.1 Umimayanthus parasiticus | reverse complement strand
CCGATAAAAGCCCATCCATTTGCCAACGAATATATTATTCCGGATATAAGCCCACCCGGATATAAATCCCCCTCCCTCCTCTCCGTTTATAAGGCCATCTACTGTATAAGTGTGTTCCGGCTTTTGCGTTTCTTTTTAAACAGTCGCATAAGTCGGTTTTATACACGTTTTTGAAATAAATTCTCTGTTTATTGTGACGCACAATAAATAATGTAACCCAAAATATAATGGTATGTTAGCTTTAATTCGTTTCTCAGATACGTTTTATCACGTCGTTCCGAATCATTTTTTTTATTCCACTTATAAGCCCACTCGGATGTAAGTCCCCCCCTCCCCTCCGTTTATAAGCCCACCCACAGGCTCTTATGAAGTTATATAAGCCCAGGGCTTTAAATCGGGATTTTACGGTATGTGAAAACTTGGATGGAGAATATTCAAGCCTCTTTTTAATAATATTATTCAGAGGCATAAATATTTATGCGCATTTTCGTGACTGTCCCCATTAAAGGTAACTGTATAGCGGAAGGAGCACGTGGCTAACTGACTACCATACCTGGACTCTCGAGTCCCTCAGACCCAGTCTCATGGCGAGAGCTTTCTTGAACACGCTGGTTGGGTAGGGGTTAAGACAGAAGGCGCGCTCTAACTCGTCTATTTGCCAGCGTTTGTACGTTGTCCGATTTCGTCTGCCGGGTTTATCAGTGAAGGGATCTAGATATTGAAACAGGGAGTTAATGACATTTAAAGTGATTAGTTTAAGTCTTTAATGGGTGACCACGTGCTTTTAAAAGTCATTAAATCATCCTCACGAGGGTGTATGGAAAGTATACTTTGCGGGGACCGGTTATATATATATGTACATTTTTGAAAAGTCGAAGTTTTAGATTTAGATTTAATGATACACGACCCCACAAGCTGTAGGCTTTTTTTAGTACCATCATGTATTAATAGTAATAATATCGTATTTTTGTCGAGAAATTGTTGATCCAAATTTTTCCAGCAATGAGTGAACATTAGAATGTTATTATGTGCACATCTGGAGTAACTGTGAGGGGAGGGGAAGACAATTTATGTGCGTGTGTGTTTGCAGAAGGGAGGGGGATCAAGGTTACAGACAAACACCAGCCTTGCGAACGAGTAATTATCAAGTACCATAAGTACAGTATGTGAAATTTAACGGAATCTTTAGTACTTGAATGCATTGTCTCCTGCTGCTATAGTTCCGTTACTATTGGCAACAAGAAACAGCGAACCACGTGTAGTTCAAACTCCGATCCAACTGCAGGTTGACCAGCTACGAAAAGACACAAAACGTGTACTCAAGTGTTACTGCTTTGTTTAATACCAGCACTCGCTTTCATGGCATATGTACAATCAAGAAGGTATTGCGCTTTGCGTAACGATTTTAGAGAGGTTATTAAAGCCACGTATGGAAACAACAAAATTATCTCTGACTAAATTTTCAATTGGACTAGACTGAGCAATGGTCCATTTTCCCTCTGAAACTGAGATAGATAATACTAGACCATATATTATGCAATCTTAGCAAGCATCACTGCGAGGAATTTTGTGTCTCATTTCCATCAATCGTTTACCGATTCACTTTTTGTGAAACTTAATCTCTTTCAAAACATCGCTTTACATTTCCGGACAGAAACTGTTAGATACATATGACTCGATAACACTTTCCTTTTTGGTTTGTGGTCTTTGTGACAGAACAGTTAAACACACGTCTACGCGACAGCGAGTTTTGCCTCCCATTGAAGAGGGCCTGCTGAGCTTTTGTTCTCCATTTTAAAAAGAGCACAGCTGTCAACAGCTGGTTAAACACGACTTCGCTACAGCAAAACAAAGCGTCACCCATTTCCAAATATATTTTCATTCGTTATTTTGTCAGGATCTTTATCAGTGATATCAACTCATCTTGTCCAACTAGTTCTGACATAGCAAACTAACTTTCCCGATTAAAAAAGAGATTATTAGTCAAAATTTAAGCAATACTTAACGAGTTTTCGACGTTTTTTAGCGATTTGCGCCTGAATTTTCACGACACCTGGTTAAAATTGAGTCAACTTTTATTTCCATTGTCGTTTTTCTGCTTTGTTATGTTTTCATATTTATTCCTTGTTTGCCAAACTGCACAGAGTATCAGTCGCAAACTTTGATATACAAACACAAAGATGCATGTTAGGTTTTCTGCTGATCAAAACATAAGTTCTCCCAAAGAAGCCCTGCCTTCTTCAAATTCTCTTAACATTCGAAAAATTTGTCTTTGAGCCAAAAGGGGCAAATTTTGAAATTTAACGAACTGTTAATTGTTGTTTACAAATTGAAAGTCCACTAGAAACGAGAGAAAACCGTTTTTCCATTCTACCCACTTCAGTTCTATCTGGTTCCGCATTTGAATTCATCGCTTTCTCTTTCCTGTCTGTGAAACGTGGGTTTTTACCAAGCATAAAACGTTTGCTAGCTAGGTCAGTTGTTATCTATCATATCTCGTTGGGATGTATAAAGACGGACACACTGCCTGACAATTTATCAATGAATCTTTATCAATTTATGGCCAGTATCACAAAAGATGCTCTGTCTTTTATTAAAAAATGAGAGTCATTCGTCTGAACGTATCAGTATTCTATTTCAGTTTGTATAAAAAAGCAAACAACATATAGCAAATCGACCAATACTGAAACTCTCTTTGCGCTGAGTTGAATGGGCTGTGTTCACTTAAATGGATTTATGTTGACTTAAAAACTAACTTGACTAGATTGTGCTGACATGAATTGACTTGTGTTGAATTTATCTAACATTTGAAATGCAAATTTGTGTTGAACTAATCAATTTACGAATTTATAACGAAGGACAAATAACTGACAAAGACCATGATGGGACACTGCGGTTTGACTATACTATCCATGACTTTTTGACGATTTTATTTTCGTGACTTTGATTTTTATCTACACCTGATAAATACTAATATTTTATTACTCCATCTGTGTTTTTAAAATATAATTATTAAGAAAGGCAAATTATTTAGAAAAATTGGTGCTTGAAGATCATTTTTATGGATCAAGGCAAATTTCTGACAGTCTGACAGGCTTTCTCTTCCAACTTTTTTTATATTGCTTAAACCAAACTTTCTTTTAAAAGTTAATTTTAAACATAGAAGCTACAAAAATTGGCGACATACCTAAGAACAAAAAAATATGGGAATGTATGTTACGGACTTCAGCTTATGCCTCCGTATGCTAACAGTTTAAATAGGGCACGAATTACGAGACAAATCAGCAGCGCCAAACACACAAAATAGCCGAATGTACTGAGTGTGTTTACGAAATCCAGTGATTTGTTTTCAGTACTTGACGTTAATGTTCTTTATACTGTTTTTGAAATGACAAGGATTGTGTGCCCGTTCGTCAAAGTCTATATCCCACATATTTCTATTCCGGACCACGGCCAATTGAGCACACCATTACAGATTTTAAAAATTTCCAGATTAATGCATGACTTGCCTCTGTTTTGCGGACCTGGAAGCTAAGTTTCTTCAAGATTTTAACAAGTTTGAAAAAAATGAAATGTTTTTTTTTCAGCTTTTTCATTAGAATGAGCAATTAGCTATGAAAAAGAATCAACGTGAAATTAACGGATCTTTTGTCTTACTCAAGGCATGAGATCGAATTACGTCATAATGGCTGGTATCTCAGTTCAAATTGCGAATAATACAAATTTAAATCATGGGAACTCAGCGCTGTAGTTAATAAAGATTCACAAATATTTTAAACATTTTTGAAGACAATTTGGGAAAAAAAGTAAGGGGGAAGGCGAATTGTTAATTTTGAAGGAATTTTTAGCTTTTATTAATTTTAGGTAAGTTTATAATTAATTTTTAGAGTTAATATTTAATGGGCGAACGCCAGCTTGTATGCTATCCGAGGAGTGGCACTTGCTCGCTTGGGGGAGGTGTTTGTTGCGCTCTAGTAACTTTTTTTTCCCGTTTAAATATATTTTCCAAATTCCATAATAACCACCAAAATTAACCATGTTGCTTCCCCTTAAATGAAATGTCTATTAATTATTCATCTGTTTGCTCATTTTGCTTTAGATTCCGTTGTTCAGTTTTGTTCCAAAGATAAAAATGTCTAAAATAACGCACGTACGTTTTTGCATTAATTTTACTGTAGGTGTCCATAAATAACACCACGATAGGGGTTCAATACATGGTAAGTTATGTACAAGTGAGACGTAAAAACAACAACAAACGCTTGAATACGCAGGCTATACGAGTACATGAGTGTTGGTATTAGTATTAGTTTTAGTATTAGTATTAGTATCAGTAGTAGTATTAGTATTAGTTTTAGTACTAGTATTAGTATAAGTATCAATATCAGTATCAGTATTAGTATTAGTATTAGTATCAGTAGTAGTATTAGTATTAGTTTTAGTATTAGATTAGTATTAGTATCAGTAGTAGTATTAGTATTAGTTTTAGTACTAGTATTAGTATCAATATCAGTATCACTATCAGTATCAGTATTAGTAGTAGTATTAGTTTCAGTATTAGTATTAGTATTAGTTTTAGTATTAGTATCAGTAGTAGTATTAGTATTGGTATTAGTTTTAGTATTAGTATTAGTTTTAATATATTAGTATTAATTTTAGTATTAGTATTAGTGTCAGTAGTAGTATTAGTATTAGTTTTAGTATTAGTATTAATTTTAATATTAGTATTAGTATCAGTATTAGTATTAGTTTTAGTATTAGTATTAGTATCAGTATTAGTATTAGTATTAGTATTAGTTGTAGTATTAGTTATAGTATTAGTATTAGTATCAGTAGTAGTATTAGTATTAGTATTAGTTTTAGTATTAGTATTAGTATTAGTATTAGTATTAGTATTAATATTAATATTATGCACCAGCCATTTGAAACCCCCGCTCCCCCCACCTCGGGGATAGCGGGGACATTCACTTTTTCTTGGTGTGAAACTAAGTGAAGTTCCCGGTCCCCGGGGCAACATTTCATAGTGAACAGCCCCGTCCCCGGGGATACTAATTTTTTGGCCAGTACAAAAGCTCTATAAAAACTCAAATTTAAAGAAACTTTATCAACGAAACTTTAGTTTAATAAAACAACAAAACAGTGTCAATGATCTACAAACATGAATTTGCTAATGAGGCTTGAAAAGGAGTCGGCTATGACGGCGTTCTTAAGATCTCTTCTTCAAACCTTACAAAAAATCTTCAAGCATCCACCGGCTTCTGTCACTTCTGTCTCCCCTTGTGCAATAATTTATGTCAAGTCACGGTCCCAAAATAAATTACCATTGTGGCGCGAAAACGTCGGTGAATGCCCCGCTAATCCCCCGGATAAGTCCCCGCCTCAAGGGGCAAGGAAATGAAATAATAGTGAAGTCCCCGCACCCCGGGACCATAAAAGATGGTGAGAATTGGGTGAACATCCCCGCTTGCCCCCGCCTATCCCCGAGATGGGGGGGGGGGGGTTCAAATGACTGGAGCATTAGCCAGTATTAGTATTAGTTTTAGTATTAGTATTAGCATTAGTGTTAGTATTAGCATTAGCATTAGCATTAGTATTAGTATTAGTATTAATATCAGTATTAGTATTAATATTAGTATTAGTTTTGGTATTAGTATTAGTATTAGTATTAGTGTTAGTATTAATATTAGTATTAGTATTAGTTTTGGTATTAGTATTAGTATTAGTTTTAGTGTTAGTATCTGGCATTTATTAATTTAATTGAGTTACCTTTCCTGCTTACTGGTTCATTAGGAAACAGATTGTTTAGGGCAATTAGTGGGTTTGGACTATGCGCCGGTTTTCTCCCGCCCGATAAGAATCGCATACAATTTGTCTCCAATACACATTGTTCCTAAATTTGAGGGAATTTCAGCCGCAGTTGTTAAAAAAAACCATTTATAATCCTAGCACGAATACGACCTAACGGCATTTATATCATTACCGAAACACAAAACCAAAACTACAGCATGTATAATGCCTATGATGTAATCATGCTTATGAGCTCGCCTACTCCAGTTTATTGGGAAAGAGATCGTGTCATAGTTATTCAGTATGTCATTTCAAATGATACAAACCGACTCCTCTGCCTATTAAATGTATTCTTAATTTGTTTTTAATTGTTGGGCAGTCTCAGCCTCACTGTTCTTGTAAAGTTGTTCTTTTGAAAAGGGAGCGTGTACTTAAGATGTTTAAATTTGAGAAAAAACAGTCGATAAACTTAAGGAATTCTTTCTCATATCGCAATACTAATGTCGCAACTGTCCTTGCCAAAACCTCGATACAGAAAATGTTTCTAAGTATAAGTCAGAGTTGTTTAAACTGCGTTAAACAACAACAGCTATCAGTTGTTTCAGCCGCACTGTTCGGCCTTCAATAAGACATAAAAATTTTATTTGGTTTGATTCCATTCTGAACACGCTCTAAAAGGTTAAATGATTAGAAGCATACTTTTAAAAAGTATAAAATTTGTCTTTGGTTGAAAGCATTCAATCAGCCGAATGTTACTAAGTAAATGTATTAGTTGATGCGGATCGCTTCTGCGATAAATTCAAATAAATGTTTTTCAAAAATGAATTTTTCGACGGATGCTTGATGTGTTTGCACAAAGCTGGCAGTAATATTACACGCATGCGTAATAAGCCGCGAAGCAACGGTCAGATTTGTGAATTGAGCGCTTTGTAAATTTTACCCAAAAGGAAGTTCGAGTATTCTTTCATAGTTTTGTTAGAAAAAACAGCGCCATAAAAAAATTATTGCAACTGCAGACTTTACCGTCTTAAGAACGGTAATGTGTTGTCCATACAATTCGGTATTAATTGAGAAATGTTTCCTCGAAGCTCTTATGAATATTTGTGTATAGACCAGGATTTACGGTGCCACACTAATTCAATTGCTACATCAAACATGGAGGGAAACTCAAACAGTATCCGATGGCTCAGGCGGGCACCTGCTCCGCCTGTGTAACCCGAACCGTGTGCAAAGAAAACACAAACCCCGATGTGACTATAAACACAGGACCAAGAAGGACGGCTACTGGAGACACATCAACTCTCTTTGTTCTTTTATAAATGAAAGAAAAAACTTACTAATTTATCCATCAATTTTTTTCCAAATTGTAATTCCTTTCACAGGCCTACTAATAAAGTAATGATCTGTTTTTTAAAACACTATAGCCGTTTATTAAAGCGCGTATCTCATTTAGTTCTTAATATATTTCTCTCTCTGGTATGCTAAGAGGAGTTATGAACCGTTATTTTTTGTAACGGAGTGTTCGATTATATCGTCAGGAATAGAATTGACCACAAGTATTTTGAATTAAGTGGCAAAACAGGAATACACTAACTAGTAAACCGCATAAGGTTTCTTAATCAAGTTTCTCGCGAAGCAAAGCAGGTTTGAATAAGCAATTTCGTAATGCGTTCTTTTTAGTTCGAAAACTGTCCACATGTAGAAGACACCCATTCCCCAATCCAGATAAACCAACACACGCTCGAACATTTTGAAAATTTAGAAGCAGACTGATGGATGAAAATTCGCTTCACTGCAACTAACGAGTTTATTTCGCAATTTTTCAGAACTGAACTGAAAAGTAAATTGACTCAAAAAGCTTGGTGTATATGCTTACGAAAGCCTCAAGGTAAATATAGTCAGGTTTGTGAAAACTCCATTGCCATAAACCGTTTTACTTTGTACTAGCTGTTTTGAAAGACAATTGTTTTTAAATGTCTTTTTTTTCTGAATTCTGGCTTTGAGAAGCGAATTACTGTATGAAGACCAGTTTTAGTAACAATATGCGGGTTGAAACTGTTTGTTACTAATTTAAACTCCAACGAAAACTAACACCTTTTCTTCCAATGTGTGTTTTTAATAAATCTATCACGTAAATAATATACTGTTCAAACTTTCCAACAATGAAATATAAGAAAAGCAATGGATCTGTCTGCTGGTGGCACGGTTTGTACAGAGTTAATACGAGTCTAAACTGAAAACCACAACCCCGCCTTTTTTTCCCAGTTCGCGAATTCTGCTCCTCAGAACACAGCTGTTTAAAGTTGCAGGTGTCAAGCTGAAATCCTGTCGCTAAAACGCTAATAAAAGATGTCTTAATTCAAAAAGAAACAAGTGATGTAAAACCTCGTGTTGTGCTCCAATTTTTTTTATATCTTTTTGTAAAAAAAGATGGGCAACCAAAGCAAAATCTCGTGCTCTGAGCGCGACTATAAGGATTACTTTTTTCTAAATTGGGAGTTTCAAGGATCAAAAAGAATCTTATTAATCCTCGTAATAAATAATACATACCGTTAAGTCGAACAATTAATAAAACTGCAAAGTAAAATTGTCCCTTATTGTATTGGGGAAAAACTAATACAGGTTTTTAGCTTAGTATACTTGAACTAAAATCAGAAAGAGGCAATGAGAAGCCCTGCCAATCATTTTAACTTCGAAACATGAGTGCGTGCGCTCTTTCATGTTGGAAACGGTTTGCTGTCTAAAGAATCCATGATAAAACCACCTTGGGTTAATTTTTTATTCATAATTAGAAGTTTATTATTGCAACAATGAGTTATTATGAACTACTGCTGAAGTCATTAATATCTTGGTTTCAATTAACAATCCAGCTTGTCTTCACCGACTTGAATCGCGGCCATTCGCAAAATCTCGTCCTCATCCAGTTACCCATCTCTTTCATCCAATCTTTTTGAAATTGGAAACGGGAAAACATGCAATATCAAAAAGATGGACAACATGCATGGTTTTTACAGAAGTAGCTCTTTTTCACACGTAGTCTAAAGAGTTGCCTTCAAAGAGAACTGATGTATTCTGCTGGCGCTCTAAGATTTAATGTTGAATCTTTTCCAACTTTTGGATTTCGTTGCCGTGTCTTTGTGAGGAACTCGATAAAGAACAAAGTAACTTTCGATGTGTGTACAAAACTGTGATAGCTTTCTAAACTTCAAAACACAATAGCTATGCAATTCCAGTCACTTTTTTGGCGTTCTTTTTCGCTGAAACGCCAGCATTGCGGAATTTCTTTTATTTATTTACTGTGCTTAATTTCAAATGAACATCATCGGTGCATTTAACATGCACCCGTTAGAGACCAAAGGACTAGAAATTTCCCTTCGACCTAATTGGTTTTTGCGTGGGTCTCTGCGCCGGATACGAATTTAGGAATGATCACCTGAATTTCAGTTTACTGATGGCTTCCTATATGATATCCCATATTTTGACAAAACAGAGCTTTTAATTAGGCAATGATCTATAACCAGTCTATAATCTGCAACCAGAACTGGCAAAACGCTAATTAGCTCATAGTATTTACTATAGCAAAGTGAAGCCCAAAACTTAATAAATAAGGAAAGGATTCTTTAAAAATCAATAAACTGAGTTTTCAAAACACAAAATACAACGAAATCTTGTTCGGCATTTAATTGATTGCAACTTAGGAAAACGTTTTACAAGTAGATAAAAGTTAAGCAATTAATAAACCCTGCTTGAACTGATTCTTGATCTCACGATTGACTTGTCATAGATCAAATTTAAGCATCAGCCTTTTTTGAAGATCTTAATTTTACCAGTATTTCCCGTATATATACCCATTTTAAAAAGCCTTTTTGAAAGTCATGTATCTCAGAAATTGATTGTACTTTTGGTCGTCTTAATGCAGATTTATATATTTGAGAAAATTTAAACAAACCTTGATTTTGAGCCAACATTATATCTTCTTTTGAGCTTGTGGTGGTTTCCTCGCTACGAGTTGTACTCCGGGCCCGTTTTTCAACCAAATCGCGCTCAAACGCCGCCGGGAATCGAGTGCGCTCACAGTAGCACTCACAAGTACAACGCGCAAAACTTGCGTAAAAATCGTGAGGCGAGAGTCGATATCTGATCTCGGCCGGGTAACGATAACCGTAGTGGTGTGCAAACAGGTACCCGGCTCTTGTTAAATCCATGCTGGTCAGGAGCTAGTGGTTGTGGCGTGGTGTTACTTGTTCGACCTGTGTTTTATCAATGCGGGTAATCTGCTCACTTGATCGCTAGTCAAATATAATGAGTGTAGCTTGTTGAGGCGATACTGTGAATATAGTTCTTACCATAGGCACGTCAGTCACTCCACCAATCACTGCACAATTCCCAGCGACACTCCGACTACACTGAATCTCATTATTCAGTATGGCCTCGACAGATTTCAATAGGCCCTCATAGACCTCAATAGGCCCTTATACACCCCACTGGGTAGATATTGATAGGCATATGAACAAAGAATTGACTATCAAAAAGGTCCAAAAAGCTAATAATAGCGGCTTCTTGATGTTATGTTCCGGAGAAATCATTATGAGCGGTTAAGATCTTAACTGATTGATTCATTTTTTAAGCCAGAAAGCTTGAGGGTTGTGCATGTACTTAGTGTCTGCCTTCACGTGCAGTCTCTCAGTTCCGAGTCTTGTGTAATCCTCTCTTAAACAATTCTGCGATGCATTAATATGAAACTAAATGTAATGTATTTTTTCAGTCCGCCTAACTCGCTTTTAGAAACTTTTGTTTTTAGGAAGTTCCGAAACGCACTTTTGAAGAACAGCTGCTAGCTTGACTTAGAAATACTTTTCAGATGTCTTAACACTAACTCAGTGATTTGGACAATACAATTTGGGACTTTTCAGTTAAAGTTTGAGGACTTAAAAAGTTTGAAGAGACTCGGGTGAAATTCAACATTTTTCTCACGATTTTCTGAAAAAGTTTTCATCATATCATATTGTACAAAGGATTGCATGGCAATATATCACACTCAAACATTTCAGTAATCTGTTCTTTTACAGCCGACTAAAAAAATAAAACCTCAATATGTTTATTTTACTATACCGCTTTGATACGAATCGCTTACCTACATCAGTCTTTAGTTTTTGGGGAAATGAGTTATGTATCACTCAAAACGGCTCTTACATACTATCTGGCCATTTACGAAGGTGAAACAATCTTTTCATTCCGGAATGAAAGACTTGTCTTTGTAACACTACATTAATATCTATGCATTTTGTCTTTGTACTGCAAATTTTGGCTTGACGACCTTGACTGATATCATGGACCGTTTTAAAACTTGCCGAGTGATGTTTTTACTTTTAGTGGCAGGACCTTAATCGTGTTTACCAATTCGATCAGTTGAAATATTTGTGTTCTATCTTTCAAGGCTACAAATATATAGCTGTCTTTTACTTTCTTCACGATTAGCGCAGCACGGTTCCTCGTAACGTAACATGCAGGTATTTTAACTTCAGTCTTTTTGTTCCAGTTTGGTTGAAACTAAACCCAGCAAACATTTCCATGTCTTTGCTTAACATTTGGGGCTCTTTTGAAACAACACAACAACTCCTCTACGTATCTCCATCCATACATTTTATAGTCATGTAGACGTTACGATACAATACATAAACAGAAAATTAGAAAAATTCAAGTTTCCATGTTTTATTTGCGAACCAATTACCTTGTTAACGATCTGCCGGTGGTGGGTTTATTGCTTTCAGGCTGATCGCATATATATGAATTACTGCTTTAGCAGAAGTTTATAATTTGTTTTGTTTTACTGTTTGCTTTTGGTTTAATCAGCCGGGTTGGTTTCCAAAGAGTTTAAAGTATCTCCACAGGTATTTTTCTCCATTGTCGTAGCGTTAAGGTGAAATCTCCACGAAGCATTGCTCCAATGAGTCCATATAAAACTTTCTTCTCTCATGACAACACTTTTATTTTAGGAAATCTCCCAGCTGCTATCAGCTGTCCACACATTGCTTTATAGAGCAGATAATGTCGGTTGAGTAGAGGTGATTGCCTATAGTTCTTTGTGTAAACACCATTTTCTGTTATACGAGATTTTAATTGCTCCTGGCAGAACGTTATTGGAGCAAATAGATTAATCTTTCGCTCATTACACCAGGACAATGACGGTTATGCAGCGTTCAGTTTTTGCGTAAATTAAGATTCTTTTCTTAAAAAACATGCCAACTTTTTTTTCAATAGTTAAGAAACTCGAGTTATACAGCGGTTGGTTAGAGTTTATTACCAGGCTTTGTCTAAAACTACCAGTTTGTCAAGTGTTTTTGTTTTTCGTTTAACATTTTTTTGTCAAACCATTTTGGAATAGCATTTAGTGGTGTGACTGATTGAAATTTGCTTTAACTTTTAACCTCAATCCATTTTTATTTTATGTTTTTAAAACACACTTCAGTTTCAGAAATTGTTGCATCCTCCAAAAATGCAATGCATTTCCCACGAACGGCAAGCTGGTTGGTCACCCAGAAGACGACTGGTTTCAGTGCACACATGTACAGAAACGAAAGCATTATGCGAAGAGATATATTTTAATTTCCTAATTTCCCACTCGGTTCGAGATGGCGGCCATGATGATACATCAGCGATGTTGATTAACTTTTGATGGTGAAGTTTGATATTTGATTATTGCATAGAGATGAACTAGTCTTTTGAATTTTACGTGTGCATGGGACCCTTCCCGATATGGAGGAACTCACTATTTTAATATCCAACCAAAGAGCTCTGACCTTACTTTTAAACAGCCAAACCAAACCAATGACTCGTCAGGTGCATTTTAGTACCAACTTAATGTATATTAACTGCTTTACCAAAAATTTGTCGGACTACAGACGGCCAAGTTAAGTTAAATACAATAATCAACACACTTCAATTTGCTGATCTGAGAATCGTTTAAACCAATCCCAACAAAGGTAACTAGAACGTTTTGTTTTCGACAGGTTCAAGCAGTAATTAGTTCAAGAACGATGCAAGAACCAATAAGTCAACGTAATCAAAAAGCGAATACTAGATCAGTAAAGCAGAATCATCACACTGGGCCCATAATTGGAAGGTAGCTTTTCAAGAACTATTATTAAACGTAAAAATACCCAGGGCGCTTACAGTTATATAACTTTTGAACCAAGAAATAGAGGTATCGGTACTTATTTCGGCGTTATTAGAGACAGGGCGCTTAAACGGGCTGTTTTGTAAGACTTGAAACGTAACAAAAGTTTTACAAGGAGCTGTAACAAGGTTTGTCAGTGAATGTAAAGTGTAAACTCTCGCAAGTACAGCGGAAGATTGATAAACATTTCACGTTAATATAAAATT
>JAOBRH011061278.1:0-13176 GCA_027575125.1 Umimayanthus parasiticus | reverse complement strand
CGTATAAGTCGAGGTCGATTTTTTGCCCCCTATTTTGGTGGCCAGAAACTCGACTTATACGCCGAGAAATACGGTAGGCAATGTGGTTTTCATTAACAAATGGGCTTCTAAATCCTGCTAGTGGTTTTTAAAGATAACACAACTGTCCAAGTAAAACAATTAGCCTTTGTCTTTACCAAAAAATTAGTAATAAAATCTAAATTACTAATACAGAGGGCATATCAGAAAAAATATCAGGCATTCAGAAAAATACAATTGTAGTACATTTCAACTGCAATCTGTGACTGCATAAAATCTGGCAAAATGAAAATATTCTCTACAGTAAGAAACAACAAAGTGTAAAACACAATTTGAAGAAACTCTGCATATACCGGTAACAAGAGTTTTCAATGAAGCTTAACTTGAATACAGTAAACCCCCACATAAAAGAACACACCTTTTTTCAGTTCAGGCTGATGTTGTTCTTATACATTGGAAGCTTTCTGCAAAATCAGCCTGACGATGTTCTTAAGGTGTTCTTAAAATTGTCTGTGGGAATTATATACTGCATAAACTGCTAACAGTTGAAATTAATGTGCACTCATGATGTTTCATTAAATGAATTGATGATACTAGCTCTAACAGAATAAATTCAGGCAATAACAATAATAATCTGATATTACATTGAGGGAGGGGTAGCAGTCCCTTGAAGGCTGTTCTAGTCTAACCGGCACACCATTTCGCATATATAAGAACATTTTTTCCATTTGTCAGGCTGACTTTGTTCTTATGTATATATGTATTGACCAAATTTCAGCCTAAGTGTTCTTAATCCACTTGTTCTTTTATGCGGGTTTTTACTGTATACAGTCATACACTAATTCCCTTTGTCAAATATGCTTAAGTAACATTTAGAGTGCATTTTTTATTCACAATTCCGGAATGAGAATGTTTGGTACAGAATGCATTCGCAGCATTCTGTTCATTCTGCCCCTGGGAGCAGAATGGATGGAATAGCGTTCTGTCTATTCCGGAATAAGAATGCGGAATAAAAGAACGCGTGCAATTCACATTCCGGCCTTTCCCATTCCAGAATTGTGAATAAAAAAACGCGCTCTTAGTTTAGACCTGTTTATCTCGCACTGTAGCAGTTGTACATCTTTCTCTCTTTTTCATAATTCAGTATTCAATAAGATCACAAAAGTTTTGAATCCAAAAGAAATATGGACCATGAAGTAAAAACAATATACTATCTCCACAAAAGACAATCTGTTCTTTACTGATTCACACTGTATGGTCTTGAGGGGGAAAACATCCAAATAAATTCAACACTAACCACTGGTACACTAACAAAACTAAGCTTCAAAAACAACATGATAAAGCAAAGACAAAAATACAACTACAAATTCCAAGTGTACTGATTTCAAATATAGTTATCCCATTTGCTTTTTCTTGTGTTACATCAAGACTTTCACTTGAATAAATACTAGATTGCCCTTAAACTGTGCACAAGCAACCAAGACATAGCCATCATTCTGCAGACATGTGAAGTCCTCCAGACAAAATATACCCCAAAATATTCCCAGTTTGGGTGATAATAACTATTCTAACACATTTCTAACCCATTCTTTTGTAAGTGGGGTTAAGATTTTTCTACGTAACCAAAAATGGAAATTTTTATTGCTCATTGCAAGTTTTCTTTTTGGTAATGTATTTATCCCACATGTTGTATACATGAAGATAGTTGAGGCACAAGAATAGAATGGACAGATTCATATCTATCACAAACAGGTGACAACGCAACACTGAAATAATTCACTTTGTGCAGTTCTGAGTTGACATCAATTAGAAAAAGTGTATTAATGAACACAAAATAGCAAATTATGTTAAACTCAGTTTTGTAAAAAAATGGTAGCTCGCTACCACACCAACAATCGCGCAACAAAAGCTTTGAAAAGTGACCCACCTGCCAAGTATTACATAATAATTTTTATTGCAAAATGTTATTGATATTAAAATTTGTTCCTCCTAATTGACCAAAACTAACCCAGTAGCCACAAGCCAAATAGATATTTCAAATGCAACAGACTGGTTAAAAAAATTAACATTACAATAACAGCGCTCAACACTAACTCTTTTGTTGCAATTGCAACACGATTAACTAGTATCATAAATTTCTTGGAATGAACATTGATTTTAAACTTTGCCAGGCTGTACTACTATCTTGCCACATAAGATTTTTCTCAAACTTCAGAGTTTCATTTGGAAATTACAGCAGAAGCTAAAAAGATGAAACACATTATTTTCAAATAAATATTTCAATGCCCAGACAACCACAATAAGCCAGGCTTTTTTTTCAAATTCCCCTAACACTGAAATTTAATGCAAGAAATTTACAAGAGATACTTATTTGAAACTCGCTCGAAATAGATGTGGTCTTTGAATGTTACCACAAGCTGCAAATAACAAACTTTTATTTGGGAATTGTTTCTTCCTCAGTGTGTGCCTCACAAGTTTATGTTCTTCCATGTCTGACCAAATGAGGAAAACAACATTTTTTTAAAATGACACTTTCACTGATTACCATATCCTATAGAAATAAAGACACCATGGTTCTTGGTATTTTGAGCAAGCTCAACTGCAGAGTCTGCACTACCTGGTTAAATTTACCCATGAGGCATCTCTTCACTAGAGAGTGTTTCTGGCCTCTATAAACCATTTGAGTTTTTAAACCACAGCAAATAGTAGAGTTTTGAGGCCTGAAACTGTTTTGAACCAGAACATTCAGTGCACACAGTGCCTTGACACACTTGTCCCAAAAATACTCCAGTCTTGTTTAGAGCATAAAAACCATTTTTTTTCCATGAGCATGTCAAATAAAAATTAGCAATCAACTGGTGTTTTTTTTAATATTCTTGTTTAAAACCTTTCCAGCCCTTAAAACTACTATTTATCATTGAATTTGTATTTGTCAGTGTGGCTACCAGAATTGTGAAATGTTTAGTAAGTTACTTAAAGCAATGTGTCACCCTAGATAAAACAGAAAATGGAACTCCTGCAAGGTTTTTTGGAAGTGATAAGGTTGCAAATTATGATGATTTGAATTGATATAGTGTGTTCACAGTATACAGCCATTTCAAAAAAGTTTGTCAGACTGATAGTTAATAGTCAATACTGGAACCAAAAGGAACTGTGGGGTTCAAGCTGCATAAATAATTTATATTACTGTTAAAGCCAACACACACTAGACCATTTTTTGTCAGGAAGCCTCCAATTTTTTGTCGGCGACAACAAAACTGCTGTGTATGGCAGTTCCTGATGTGGATCGGACCAGATTTTTTGTCATAAAGAAATATCTGGCATACTAGATCCAAAAATGTCTTGTCAGATCTCGGCAGCTAGTGTGTGGCAATGACTGATAATTTATCGGGACTCTTCTGCACGTCAGCTAATGAGAAGCAAGATTGAAAGCACAAGGAAAATAACAATGACAAAAGGACGAGTGTCCCTATATGCTGGGCACTGGGCCAATAAATATAATCTCTGGTCTCACAACAAAAACACACTAGTATGTGATGAACTACGATCGGAACAGATTTAGCACAAACAAAAAATCGGAGACTTCCCGACAAAAAATCGTCTAGTGTGTGACAGCCTTCAGCATTGACTTTGCAAAATATAGAGTGCAGGTACACCATAATGCCATAGCCATACAGTTATAACCTTTGCTGGCACATCATCACTCTTCTTAAACTGTACCCAAAAATCCTTTCGGTTCCAGTATCGACTCTTGACTATGACAACCTTTTTATAAATAGCTGTATCAATCTTTGTATGGAATGTGTCAAATAGATCAAGAGTTGTCAAAACAAACTGGGTGATTGGTGAATATGACCACTTTCGTACTATATCTGCCAGTTAAAATGACCTCATTTTACAAAGTCCACAACCTAAAATTAACAATTAATGGATCATGAAGCTGTTTACCATGATGTAATAGTAAAAGTTTTACTTTGTTCACACACAGATCTGACTGCCGATTTTCCAGGCTCTCGCTTTGAAATATCAAAATTCTGTGACTTTCCAGGTTTCCATGAACCACTTTTAAAAGTTAACTGCAACAAGTTTAAAGATACAAAGAATGTTGACACTAACTCAATAATTTGTACACTTTCAAAAAATACTGAATAAGCTTCTTGTCATACCAAATTAAGTAATTCAAATCTTGCATCTAAACGTGACACATCATTTCTATCTCAGAACTGAATGTTTATATTTGTTTCTCAAACTCATTTGTTATTCATGAAGCAAACACAATGAAAAATCATTGCCGCGATGTGTTTAGAAATTAGAAGGAAAATTGTTGCATTTTGAATACTTAATTTTCCATCAAAATCTAAGATGCTTGATAAACTACATTTAAAGAGTGTTTGATCACATATTAAAAACCTCAAACAAGAGTATAAAAATCTTTTTCTTGTATTTAACCCTGTTCTCAGTATATGTATTTAAAATGCCTTTGATATATGATCAAGAACTCCTTCATTACCTTGCTTGATAATTCTTGAACAATGCAGTGAGCATAACTTCATATCAAAGTCAAAGATGTTGCCCAGTTCCAAATAACAACTCGTCAATTGTCCATCAAGTTTTCAGCCTGGATTCAGAAGCCAGGTACATACCATGGAAAATAGCTTGCCCAGACATAGTACCAATACTAGTTTTAAATAATCTCTTGTCAATACAAAAATACACAGCTCTTCCCAGCTGATTACTTCTTATAAACTATTTCCTGTGAAAAACCAATTTCTCCACTCTGATCTTACTTCTAACCTGAAGAAGCACTGGCATCTCATCATTATTGTCAATATAAACTAAAACATACTGTGAAACAATTCAATATAGCTTTACCGATCTTCAACTTAACATATAATTAGTTTATTTACTTACCAAAATCCTTGACGCATAGCTACTGTTGATTGCAATACCTTTGACAAGAACTTCCAACAATCCAGCAGGGATTTCTCCACTTTCTGGTACTGTTTTATACAGTGATTCTGCAATATAGCTCTGGACGACAGTCATTCTGTTTGTGGTGAGTGTTCCAGTCTTATCAGAACAGATGGAAGTGGCATTACCCATAGTCTCACACGCATCCAGATGACGGACCAAATTGTTGTCATCCAACATCTTCTTGACAGAATATGCCAGCGAAATGGTGACAGCAAGGGGTAGGCCCTCTGGGACGGCAACAACCAACACAGTCAGGCCAGTAATAAAGGCCTTCACATACTCATTCAGGTGACTGTCATCCCATTTCTGTTTCTCGATTCCGTAAGTGGTCACACTGAACCTTATCACCATGACTAGGATGGTGAGGACAGCTGCAGCGACACCAAACCAACCAATACTAACTGCAAGCTTTGTTAGCTTTGCCTGTAGTACAGACTTTTCTTGTTTTTCCTCTTTCTTGCCGTTGTCAGAGAGCTCTGCATCTTGTTTGATTCCACTTTCAAGAGCAATGTCCTCAAAACCATCTTCCTTCGTCTGAATACCAGGGGACTGGGGTGAAGCATCTGCAACATCCAGATTTATGTCTTCTTTCCTGTCTGCACCTCCAGTAGTCCCAAGAAGGGCAAAGATAATACCAGTTTGGGAATTGAGTCCAACAGCAGTTACAATCATTTTTCCACCTCCCTCCATGATATGAGTTCCAGCAAGGAGCAATACATCTCGCTCTGGTCCCTTCTTCACTAAATCCGACTCACCAGTTAAAGAGCTCTCATCCACTTTCAGGTCATTACACTGCACAATCACACCATCTGCAGGCAGCAAATCGCCATACTTAACCTGACAGAGGTCTCCTACGACAATCTCGCTGTTAAAAATCTCCATACCTTCGCCTCCACGGATGACAGTGAATTTATGCTCACACTCGATCTTGCTCTGAAGCCCTCTAAACTGTTGTTCCTTCTGATAGTCGTTTATGGCAGTTACTAGCGCAACAATGATTACAGCAATCAGAATTGCGAAACCTTCTATCCAGCCAGTGTTATCTTCAGTGCCTGCACAGTGTTCAGGAACAACAATTCCCAAAATCAGAGAAATCACTGCAGCTACCATCAAGATAATTAAAATCGTGTCCTTGAGTGCATCGAACAGAAACTGAAGGAAGGTTTTTGGCGGTCTCGGTGGAATGACATTGGAGCCAAAAACTTTCTTTCGATTCTCCAAATCATCTTTGAAAGCTGTGAGTCCCTTTTCACGAGACGTATGAAGTTTATGGATAAGTTGCTTCAAGCCACCAAATTTCAAGTTTAAATGATCAATAGCTTCTTTGCCCCGATGTTCCATCAAATTTGTCAGGTCTTTCACAGTGATGTCACTAAAATCTGCAATCGCCACGAAGTCCTCCGAATCCATGGAGTGCAACGATTGCCGTTCCTCTGCCTTTTCTTGATCGGTCGGCCTCATGTTTGTAGTGCCTTTCGCGTTAACAGTAAAACAGATTGGCTATTCAACCTTTCTCTACGCCAGAGTATCTCCAGCGAGACAAACTTCATGCAACAAAAAACAAGCCGAGGTGTCTTGCGACTGCTCCGCGACAAATGCTTATACGGCGTTATACCAATGAGCAGCTTCTGTGTAACGTTTCAAAGAGAATATAGTAGCTACTTTTTTCAGATGGTCTTGGCTAATTCTTGCCTACTTTAAGGAGCTGCAATACCAAGAATAACAAACCCTTGCGCGCGAACTCTGGTACAGCGAGTTCAGCGAGATCGGCCCAAGAGTACACCACGAACAAACGGACCGTCTACCTATCTTGCCTTACAGCCTTCGTCTTACATTGTTCCACGAATATTCCAATTTTGCTTGTATTATAGCAAAGCAAGCTCGATTGGAAATCCAGAAATGTAATTACAACGACTGGACAACAAAAATAGGTGGAACACTGCACTGTGCTTGCACACTGCACTGTTTTCCCAATCCGGAAAGCTGCATTCAACAGCCAGTGCAAAAATTCCCGTATCTCACTTTCAGTTTTTTCGTGACTCGTTCATACGCCTTTCCTCTTTCCGATGTTTTCCTTTCCTTTTCTCCCCAACTAACAGCGAAAAACTGTACTTTTTCCACCTCTTTTCTTGAAGCACTTCGGCTTCTTGTGTTTAACAAACAGCAAGCGAAGGCGAGGTGAATATTAGAATTAACCCAAGGCACGTGAATAGCTGTCATGTGATTGGCTCGTTTGAATCGTGGCTATTTTGATTCACGACATGTGATTGGTTGTTTCTACGTTACATTAACGTCATCGTTTCACGCCGCACCCACAATGGTTTCGGAGAGTGTTTCAAAGAGAACGAGTCGTGTTCAAACAGAAGCGTTTTTATATGTGTAGCCGTTGTTGTAATTGTTTATATTGAGAGTCGATATGAATTGGCAAAATTTCCTACTGGGGAAAACCTTGAGGAGATAATGAAGATAATTTGGGTTGTCCTTTGATAAACGCCGTGCAAAACACGCGCTTGCGAGCTATTTATCGACCATGAGTCATGACTAATTTTCGATCCTGCGATGACCTGCTTGACACTTTTAAGTTTTCCATCTGGCCTGGCATGGGATCTTTGGAAAGCAAACAAACAAAAGTAATTCTAATACTCATAAAAATCCTATTAAACATGACAAAATAAAAAAATTTGTGCGTATTCGCAATGGAACAAAGAAATCCCGTTAAATCAGCTTCGAATTTCATAGGTGCGATCCCCTTTGTGCAAATGGATCGAAAAATCATATGACTTTTGCTTCGTTCACACTTTCACATTCATACCAGATTAATTCTGATTATCGCTTAGTCACCATTTTTCAATTTTTTGCTTTCGAGTGAGGGAAACATGTTTTCGTTCGGGATTTGCATCTTGAATTCATGGTGTTGGTGAAAAGATTGGAAGATTAGCGATAGTTCATTAGCTGTCCAAGCTTGACAAGCGAGTCGACACATTTCGATTTGTTCGATTGATAAGTTTCATCATACTGGATTTGACTATGGTTTCTGCACGAAAGTTGCTATTCTGATTTTCGCTAACACTGACAGAATATGTTGTTTTATTTGCCGTCTTGATTTTCATTGGCTTTATCAAGAGAAAACTAAAATTGTATTGAGCGGTTTCCAAGCCAGTAATTTTAAAGAATAAAGTGAAGTAGTTGTTTCAACTTCTCTGTTGCCGCCTAAATCAATATTCCACCCACACAAACAAGCGCGTTTAAAATTCGAAAAAAATGCCTTGCAGCCAGTCGTGCCGACCGAGGGTGGGTGAATATAATTCATTACTAAGTTCTTGCAAAGGAATTATTGCTCAGGGAGTTACGAGACTGGTTTAAATCCAAAAACATTAGCTATTTATAATCGTTCATTGGTGATGCCTTGATCACTAAATTGAGGTTATTTTTGTTTCAAAACCAAAATGTTATGAACTCGACAGACCCAGAACAAATGTTGAATCATCAAGAATGCAACCTCCAGGGCTGCATATTGTTCTGGCAAAGGTAATTTGCACATCATGTGGAGCAGTGTAAGCGATCATCCAATATATTAACATTTCTAAAAAAAAAATGTTTGAAAATTATTCAAGAAAATGAACTTTAGAAATAGAATTAATTAGAATAGACATCCACGGTCTCTTCAATAAATATCAACTCCTTCCAGCATTCTCTGATTTAAGAAGTATAAATTATGGAACCGAAAGCGTTATATTCTCAAGGTTTAAGATTGGGAGAAATGTTGAAAAGCAATTCTATAAATTATCACCAAGATGAACAAAAACTGAAGCTCGTGAAAAATGGTAGTTTTATCATATTTATGATTGTAAATAAAACTGATTGAGGTTCAGCAGACAATATATAATTGTTTATTGATAACAAAGGCAAGCAACAAATAATTAATAGACCAAATATCTACAACAGACAATAACAGCAAACAAATTCCAAAGGATGATATTCAGTCAAGTTACTATAGTATGTCAAGTTGCAAGTATTATAAAAGAACCATAGAGTAATTGTAGATCCACATTTTTGCAAATTACAATTTAACATTCTAAAGATGTCTCTCCAAACACTAATCAAAACTAACTAGTTTTGATGTTGTATTTCCTGTGACAGTTTCTCAGTTAGACTGTTTATGCAACCTTAATATTTTGATAATTTTTAAATTGCTGGATTTTTTTTATTCTTAGGTCTAAAATATTAGTTATACATAGTTTTACGTGCATTTTTAGATTGCATTCAATACTTCTTTTTAGTTTTAATTTCATTAAATTAGTGATAGTTATAAAGCGCATAAGACACGGAGGAACAGGCCATTTAAAAAAATATCCAGTTTATCATCAGAAACCTAGTTCCAAAAATCAGTGACTGGGGGGTGGGCACTTTGTTTTTGAGAGTCTTGTAGTTTGATACTATAATATTCTATCAAGTTGATTATATCGCTATTGCTTAAAAAATGATCCAGTCAGCTCGTATGCATCATGTCATCATGTAAACAGTGTATTCCAAAATTTAATGAGGAAAATAAATTTTATCGAAATAGTTGTTACATGTTTCTTTTTCCACAATAAATAATTTAAGGCTTTATGAGTCATACATTGACTTTATTCAAATAAATTATTTAAAAAGTCAATGCAGTGGCAAGAATCAGTACGCACGCTGATGATAAACCGGGATATTTTTTAAGTGACCTTATAATTTGTTGGAGTTAAAAGTTAATGGAGAGGTAAATGGCTATGCATGTATATCGATCTACTTGCACTGTACAAGTAAATATGGAAATAGTTTTTGAGGGGAGATGGGGGTGGACAAAAATGGTGACCTTTTTGGATAATACCCCAAAATTGGATAGGGCAACAGCCAAATAAGGGTATTCAGTTGCTTTGAACCTCTTGTTGAATATTCAAGCTAGTACCAAAACGTATTTCTTTATTTAATTATTATTTACTTTCCATCCCATGCGATGATGAGTGCCACCACCCCCTCCCCCTCCAAAAAAAGATGAAATTCGCAGATACCCAGTCCCTCTCATTTACCAACACAAACAAGATGGCTTCAAGCGACAAGACGATTTTCAAGGAAGTTTTGCCAAAACAGGGCCTTCTTTTCACCGAGCAGAACCCAATACCTGTTTTGTGCAAGCCAAAGATTATGCCCATGAAATCTGTGACGTTGGAAAAATTGGAAAAGATGCAGAAAGAGGCACAGGAAGAAGTGAAGCGACAAGAGCAAGAACAAAAAAATATGCCGCCGAATTTTTAGAACTGAACACATATGACCAGATCATATGTCATATGACCGGGCATATGACCTACACGAGAGCTTGTCTTAAACTTCTCACCTTCGTTTATAGGCCAGAGTTGCAAGTTTGCCGACGGTAAACCTTCTTGGATAAAGACAAGACGAAGTAACATTTGAGGATATTAAATTTCGAACGATGGACAGGAATAAACGGCAGCGACGGCGTGTTGACAACGATGAACTGTTAGTGTATTGGCCTGGCTGTTGTAGCAACGCAACAGGACAAATTGCTATTTTACGCTTTGTAAAAGCAAAAGAGAATGGCACATTTTTTTTTCCGGAGACAGTTTTGTGAAAGTTTAAGAAGAGATTCAAGTTGATGAAACGTTTCGACGCAGATTTTGTAGAACAGGAGGCAAAAATAATACGTGGGGGAAGAGAAGGGATTCAGACCATGTGAAGGCTTGCCCTTCCATTCACCTGAAGAGCATTTTTTGAAGTTATTACTGACCTTCCTGTCAACATCATCGATATACATTTATTGTATATATTTATTATATTATATCTTGTATTTATTTTATAATACAGAACTGGTTATATCAGGTCATCAAAGACAATTTATGTGTTGTTTCTTCAATCCAGCAAATAACACTAACAGGAATAATATATTCTGTGCACATTGAATACATTTTTTCATTTGAAGCCTACTTTAGAAAGTCAAAAAATTCCAGATACCATTGACTTGTTATTTCTTACAAGTAGCTTTCAGGGCTAGCACAATGGTATGGGGTGGCATTGTCCAACTATCCTGATTTAGATGGAATTATCTCAATTTGGCTTGCAAATTCATGCACAATCTTGATTTTGAAGATTTGATCTTACAAACAATTAGTCGCACAAGTTATGTTTGTTAATTTTGTTAAGGGTGCATAGACAAATCAAAAAAGATTTAAATAACATCCAATGGACTGTAAGGGGGAGAGGGTTTAGCCGTGGACGTTATGGCAAAAAAAATTTAGCATTAAACAAACTTATGCCTAATTTCAAAAGTAAACATTTATGGAACACTCGATTGTGACATCACCAGAAAACTGATATATTTCATCAGGCAACCATAGCTCCACATCTATATGTTCACATTGTTCCATAAACAGGAGTCCCCTGCCAGAAGAACATTTATATACAAATCACTGGTAATATCCAAGGTGCTTCTTGTTCACAGATACAAGTATTTTTTCCTATATGGTAATAATAATAAAAAATACACTTTATTATAGTGTCAAGTCTTCTAGCAAGGCCACTCAGTCCTCACTAATCAGGGACACTGACCACAACACCGGCATTAGCCTGCTCCTATCGACAAGTGTGTGGGTTCTTTTAAGTCCCCCGATAGAATGTTGAGAGACTAGACCAACAGCATAACATCCCTGTCCATGGACGGTGTGGCAAAAGAAGGTCTTCCAAAGTTCAACCCTCTACCAGGCCGGGGATTGAACCCGGAACCTTCTGGTTGGTAGTCAGAGATCTTACCAACTGTGCCAACCTCGCACACACAAAAGGATAATTTCTATCTTGGTTCAAAATTAACAGTCTTGCCATCTACATGCATGTGTGTTTATGTGCTACTTTATGGCTCCTGCTACATATTTTAAAATACAACAAAAACTCCAGCTCAGATATGACAATCACAACTGAGATACAACTGCAATCAAATTCAAATCATATTTTCGGGGTGATTTTGCGACTGTGCAATATTGGTTAATACAGTAGCTTGACTTTTAGCAATATAAAGAAATGTAAACTATGGAGTGGACATTATGGGGGGAGGGGGTTTCGGGATAATGTCCATTGGATGTTATTTAAAAATTTTTTTATTTGTCGATGCCCCCTAAATTTTATCTCGAAATATGCTTTTCATGAACAATAGCTGCAATCAGACCATCAATTCACCAAGCATTTTGAATAAAATGTTCTACTAGAATTGACATTTGAAGGCCTCCCAATTCAAAATTTTCTTGAGAACTATACCCATCGACCTCCCAGATGGTGACATTTCCCCATAATATAAAAGTACAGATTTCAGCAAGTCTGAAGGTTGGATACTGTGGTAAATATTTTAAAATTGGACTTGATCTACTTTTGAACATCTGGACCATGGTCTAATATAACCTCCATTTTGCACCTTAACAAAACTTGTTCTCAGATACAATACTTAATATTTTACCATTACAGGCATTCATAACTCGTACATAATATGAGTGGAGAAAAAAAAGTCCCAAAAATCAGAAGTGATGTGTGTCAGAGAGTAGTTTCTGAAAATGTTCAGGGGGAAGCATGACCTCACCCTAGACCCACGTACAACACCTTTGGTACTTGCGACAAGGTATCTACCCAAACCACCCACCCTTCTTCATCCCTCAATGTTGGATCTGGGCCGTACCTAGCAGGGGAGGAGGCTTGGGGGCAGTTGCCCCCCTTAGACCCCTAGAGATCCGACAGTGACTATAATGCTCTTGTAAACCGGTTATCTCTGCCCCCACAGAAATAAGAGAAACTATATCTGCAATGTCCCCCTCCTCAAAAAATTCTAGGTACAGCACTGTGGACAGCTTGCACCAATCAAGTTAACAGAATGAATTGCTCTAGTTCCCCTTTGGCTGTATTGTGGTGTAATTGAGTGTATTTTATTGTACCAAATTTGATCCAGCTTCAACTAATGCCCATCAGAGAATTGTGTGTCATGTGGTACAGGTACTTGGAAATTTCATAAAGTTCTGGGTTCAGTAACCTTGAGCCAATTCAATTTCAATTAAATGGTAAATATCAAATTGGCTGGTTTAGCCTGTTACATGATGGAGTTTATGTTGAGGCATATACGAAGTCCCCAGTGGTGTTGTGTGACTGAACGGGAGTAACGGC
>JAOBRH011060169.1:0-13181 GCA_027575125.1 Umimayanthus parasiticus | reverse complement strand
AAAAATCAAAACTCGAAATCTTGTCATCTTGTTTTGTCATGTCTGGCGAGGTCTCGTATGTTTTTTTCTTCTCAGTCTCGCATTCTCGGATTTTCTCACAAAATGACTCGCATTCTTGTCATAACCGCCAGAGCTCAAAATCTTTGTTTTAATTGCATGAAGTTTGTTTGGCGTCTCCATAGTTCAAGTCTCGGCCTCACTGAGATGTTCGTATCGTAAAATCTTGGTCGACTCAGATTGTTCATTGCTTTCCAAAGTCTCGGGCTCGGATTTAAAAAAAAGGGCTCGGATTTACCGTTCGCTATCCCTAAGATATAGACCAGATATAGTTTGTCACGTTGGTTATACCAAAGAATGTTCCTAAGCCTTTACAAAACTGAAATCAATTTTAAACTATATTTTAGCTATATTTTACAACTATTAATACTAATTACAAAAGACAGATAAACATAAAACAACGTTAAACTTCAACAGAAATTTTGGGATGTAATACTTACAAAAGCGTTAGTTATTACTGGAAAACACAAGAGAAAACTGACATTTACTGAAAAAAGATTGGCAACTAAGATGAATGCCTGAAAGACAAATGTAGGGAGGACAAACAAACAGACCAGGTTGTTTTCAATTTGTCCGTTCTGGCTAGTTTAAGTGGAAAGGTACAAGGCAAACGTGTAACATTTTTTTTCCCGCAGCAACTCTCCAAATTAACGCGCTTTCGGATAACAGAGCTGCTCTGATCCATGAGCAGGGCCATTCTGACCAAAACCAGTTCTCAGAACTCATGCGTTCCGCTTCAGAACTGACTGGTCGGACCGGCCAGACCGGACTAAGAACTGACTGGTCGGACCGGACAAACCGGACTAAGAACTGACTGGTCGGACCGGCCAGACTGGACTAAGAACTGACTGGTCGGACCGGACAAACCGGACTAAGAACTGACTGGTCGGACCGGACAAACCGGACAAATGGACAGTGACCACAGTATAGACAGACGGACAGACAGACAGACAGACAGACAGACAGACAGACATAAACAATGCATGATAGCAAAGCCATCCACTCAGTAATTTGTAACTAATGCGATACTCCATAGTATAAACACACACAACACAAAATCGAATCAATAGATACACTATTACAATAATCCAGCATAAAAAGGATATTGATGTGTGACGACAAACATTGTAAATTTCCTAATACTACTCCTAGGCCCAAACAAAAATAGGGATTTGGAGGCGTGGAACCGGTACACATATTGTTTGTTGAAGCGCTTGGCAACTATTAGAAATGTCTGAAAAGAAGCACAAAATACGAGTTAGCAACAGGATGTAACGTCAAATTTAGGAGAAGCAGAGGAAACTGGAACAAACTCAGTTTCGTACTATGAAGGCTCTACGGAAAGCAGTTGAATTTTTATAATATTTTGACAGCTTACTATTGCCATCCGGTGATCGAAGAGGGAGAGTCACTTCGCCAGACCAGAGGAATGGCCAAAACGGACCAGACTCTGACAAACTACCCTCCCCTCTCCTTCCCTTTCCGCGATAACTCTCCCCCCCCTGTGTTCCCAATGACGCAAGGAGACTGGAGCAAAGGTTTATATGAAGATACTTTTAAAATGAACATGTTTTGTCGGTAATCAGTTTCCGTACTAATTTCTTTGAAATATTCTCCACCGCTTTTCACCAAAGCTATGTCAACATAATTTAGCCCAGAATTATGGCTGCACGGCTACGCTGAGCTTATCAGCGCAAACACGGCAAAAGCACGCCGCCATTACCCGTATCAAGCTGATAAAACGAAATCTCAGCGGGGCTGAGAACTCGCCATTAATGTTTATTCCAGTAATAAATGTGGAAGAAAGCTCAGAAGTCTGTAGCACTTCTTGCAAACCTCTCTTATCGCTGATTACATGTATACATATATATATTGGGAATCGACGCGATTACACTGAAGTATATTTGACCAGACTTTTCACGACCAGACATGACGCCCTTCTGATTTAATAATTCTTGTTTGGACTTTCTGTGCCAGGTCTTACATTTTAACAAAGCAAAGATGCAAACATACACGAAATGTATCTTTAATTAATTTAAACATATAACGCGTAGTTTGCCAGACTCCTCAATTAAGTTCCGCGCCACTCAAGTTTAGTGCAATAAGAAAACGGATCAGAACAAGATTACGCTGAAAACACAAACACATTTTTAGAAAGAAAAAGAATAACGACTTCTCAGCCTTGACTCAAAAGATACACAAGCAGATTTTGTGAGTCCAAAAACAATAATAAATTCAAGCACATCTAATGTTATCACTGGCGAACGGAGTTTTTAGTTCTAAAATCAACGAAGACATCCGGCTAAATCGTTTCGAAATCGCCGCATAAAACAGGAATCTCGCATGTGACCCGTGGATGAAATACCTCTAAAAAGATAGTAAACACATTTGAGCTGAATGGCAAAACTCACGAATCTCCCTCATATGTTCTTTCATTGATAAAAACCAAAGATAAGATAGTGATGATAAAACCAACCACAGAAAGCTCAAACGACTCCAGTCTGCTTACTGCTAAACAGCTTCTGAGAAATTCTATGATGTAGAAAAACCACAAGATTCAAATATTGATTTATCAGTGAAACAGACGGGAAGTGGAAAGAATGCAATATCGTTCGTTATCCGAACATATTTAAAAGAGTACGGAAATTCAGACCTGCAATGACAAGGACCTTTCTCCACTTGTTCTTGCAATTTAATGTTAGAATGCGTCGCGCCAACTGAAATATGAATGGGGTGTCTGAACAAATTGACTGCAGCGAACGAACATGTACAAATCCTTTGCTACTTCTTAGTAATTATCACAATAAAAATGACTAAAAAGGAGTACAAAGTCGCTTCTTCTTTCTACGGCGGCAATTCTTGCTTTTAACCTCAGGTAAAGGAATCAGTGTAGACTCAACTTCTTTATTCACTTTCAAACGCCATTCTTTTGGGCAAAATTATGATGTGCAAAAGTCTGGTCTCGTATACTCAAAAAAAACATAACAAACATTCCGTTCACGACAACCAGACACAAGAAAAACTAACAAAAGCAACGTTTGTGACCATCATAACCATCAAATGAATCTGCGCCATGTTCAACGCGCAAGGGTTTGTTTCAAGCTGCAAGTGTGCTATTAAACTATTTTAATTTCAGCCAGTTCAAAATTAGTTTTGCCAAAAAAACAATTTCATGCATTTTAATATTACAATTGTTTTCTTTCACTGTCTCAAATTCAACAAAAGTTTATAATTTCGGTTTTTTTATTATTCATTTACAAATAGTGGCCAAAACAAACGCTTGTGTATAGACAAGGATATATACAAGATGATAAAATATCGCTGGCGCCAACGGAGGTTGTAAATTTCATACTTCTTAAATTTGTCAGAAAAAGTACCCTGCTGTCCTCGAGACTAAGACTGTGTTTAATATCTTTTCTTGAGTTTACAATTTGAAATTTTCTAAACACAGAGATGATTCAGTCTTCCAAACTGAAAACGCTTCCCACATGCAGTGACAGAAAAGCAACGGTGGTTTCCGCAACACTAAAATCATTTTCACGTTCAGACCTTTCTGGAGCTTGCAATTCATTTCGAGATAATGCAAAATTTCACTGACACTATATAGTTTATGATTTCTATATATAGATAGCAGTTGTCTAACCATGAGAACAAATTCTAACAGTATGATTGGTGAGAACTGCTAAACACAGGCGCTGTGTCGTGGTGTCAAAAAAGTTAGATAGGACTAAGAAATGAGAATCACAAAGAGTTAATCCACTGGATTTCGAAACACTAATTTACCCTTCTAGTCACTAAAATCCGCGGCGTGAGTACAAATGCATCTGCTGGGAAACGTGTTTTCTTTTGATAAGCAGCGTGGAGTCTAAATATGTCTTGATTTTTCATTCAAGCTGCTGTTTTCATACGAGCTACGAGCAGTGATATGCTGCTTTATCAATGAAAAGAATGTCTTGTTTGTGTTAACTTCAAAACAGACTAACACAAAAACATCACGAGTGACTTCTAGAAAATCAACTCGACTTCTGCGTTCGGCGATAATTATCAGAACCTACTCATGTCTTTTCGGAGTTTATTATCATTTCTCGTAAAAACTAGCAAAATAAAAGACACAACGTGAAAAAGGAAACGCAATGCGCCCGTTCGATTCAATGACACATTGTTATGAAATCCCTGGGGCTAAAACGTAATACATTTTAAGTGCGAGGTTCACGGTAAAGAAAGCCAGTCCGTCGGTGAGTGAATGCTGTTGCACACTGTACGACATATTTGTGCTCAATATTGTCAACCGCAGTCGCCTATTCTGGGTGGGTCCGAGCACAAACAGTTTCCACGAGACTTTCTTGTAAGAAGTACCTATGTAATTTCCTTCTACTCAATTAATCTCGAGACAAGAAAAGCACTTGAGGCTGAGCGAACAACGGGTTTAAAAGTTGTGGGAATAAAATCAAATTAGCTCGCCCCCATTAAATTGGACCCAAATTAGAGTCATGGAAAAAATTTAGGGGTCCGCCGCCAGGGTCCAATTTTGACTTAATTGGGAAAATCAATCTTCCTGGAATACCGCAAAAGCGTTTTAGTTCGACTGAACCTTAAATCATATCAGTCGCAGACGAAAAACGTCTGAGATATTCCCCCATATTCTTTTCATTTTCATTCGCTTCCTTTTCAGAATGGAAAGCTATAAATACTGGTCAATTTTTCTGTTAGATAAACATGAAATAACTGCCCTCTCCGAGGCAACGAAATTTAAATATTTTATCAAGTTAACAAATGGAGCATAGTGACAAAACAAAAGCACATAATAAATTATTTAAAGTATGTAAATCAATTCTTTCAAGGGCAAAATTTACCCGATTAATATTTCATTCTCCTTGGCTTCTAGGGCTTCAGGAAAAGTTTCCCCTTTTCCATTCTTAGTTTTCAAGCAAAAAATAAGAACTTGTATTAAGTGCAGTTATTCGTCACCATATTCAATCTGTTTACTTTCTTAAATTGAAAATCAATCACTCTACTACAGGTACCAGCAATCAAAAGCTTTTTGACAAGTACATTCAAACCTATGAATTACAAGGTTTATGCAGCAAATCGACGTCTTCAATTTTGGGTCGCTTTCTCCTCGAGCTACGTAACTCACTTTTCTTTAACCATTAACAGCCTTTTCCGAAAAAAAACTCACTATTTGAACTGCTTGTCAGAATGTTCTTGATTATTGCTTTAAACTCCTCCCAGAATCTGATTTCGTCCTCGTGCCCAAAATCGTGTTTAATTCATACGAGAGCAGGTTTTTGGTTAATTTTAACCTATCGAATGTTTAAGTGAATAAAGAACAAAATAAATATTTTTCTTTCTCTTCATACTTGTGAGATGGGGATTTTCCAAACGAGGCAAGCAAAACGAAAAACGTCCTCGGTTCTTAAACTTAGTAAAATCCCCACAGATCTGGACATTAAAACTCGCATTCATAAATCTTGCGGTGCACGACTAGCACCTATCAGTGCTAAAGCACTGATAAGAAAGCCAAGAAGTTTAGCAAGTGTTGTGCTAAGAGTATGAACTTGTAAAATAGTTTACGATTCTCCTCTACTCATACAACTCGTCTTCTCCTTCAAAAGTCAATCGATTGTTTTATTAGAAGTTTTCCACATTTTTACGTGACTGTTTGACTTGTTAAAATAGCAGTGAAGTCTCATAATTCTGTTCCGATCGTTCACCGTTTGTCCATTGTGAATAGCTTTTAGTATCGACGTTGTATTTGTGTCTCTGTCGCCAACTTGCTAATTTGATCAAAGTTAACTTTACACAGAAGCGAAAACCCGAGGTTGTAACTGTGATGACATAGCAGGTTGGCCCGAAATTGTGCCAGTTCAACGACAAAAAGTACGATGCAAAATAAAACCGATTCTGTCGGTTTTGTTGTCAAGCAAACGCGTCATATTTACATACTCGACTTTGAATAAATGAAAAAGAAAGCAAAGCAAATCACATTTACGAAAGCTCTCAATATTCAGAACGCGGAAGAGTCGCTCGATTTGTGTACTTAATTTAAATAATAATAATCTAGATCGCATGAAAATCTACAACACAAAGTTTATTTTGATAAACGGTCTGTCATCATTTTATTCATACTGAAGAAAAGAAAGAAACAAGCGCTCTCTGAGATAATTCTCTTTTCACGGACGAAACTATCACAAGTAAATTATAATTGAGAGGCATTCGACAGACAAGGGCTGCATTTTGAGACTTGTGTCGACCAATCTAATAATGAACAAAATAAGCGGCAGGGCAGGAGGCCGAATGGGAAATATTTTCCAGTTTTCAATTTGGTTTTCTGACTGATTTTGATTCTGGAGAAAAAAAATGGAAATTTAAGGTCTCGATGACATTCAGACGATGTCGCTATTTGAGAGCGGGGATGCGAAAACCTGCAGATAACTGAAACAGAAGAGTTGTAAACGAGCTGCTAAAATTGGTTTTCCCGTTGTTTCAAATTGAACTCACTGACGCTGTTATTCAAATCTTTATTTCGAAATTTCTAGATGTTCTCTTCAGTGATGGGCATAGTAAAACTGCAGACTCGAGAACATGGATACTTTTTATATCGAGAATGAGGGTAAACTTTCTTTTTAAAATGCCACCAACAAGCCAAAAGCTAGTGTGCATAATATTTAAATATTTACACATGCTTAAGAAGTATGTACAAAGTCGCCCTGCCAACTTGCAAAGGACAGAAACGGAAATTGAGCACCATAAAAGATAACGAAAAAGAGATCGCAGTAAAAATTGACTCTTCCCAAATTTGAGGGGAAATTGATGTGTGACGAAATTCGTCTCGCAATACCAGCACAAGCCCGGCATGTTTGGGAGCGTGCAGGCCGGCTCGGAAACACCAGCCTTGCGCCCTGACCTATGCTGGAACTCAATCACCGTACTGCACCGAAATAATCCCGCTATTGCCCAGTTCTGAAGGATTAAGGAAACCCAGCAAATTACTTACATCCACATCGGGTTCTTCTGAGTCATGATCCTTCAATGGCACATTTAGTAAATAATCCGGAACTGGTACAAAGGGTTCGATTTCAGGTTCTGGCGGGGCTTCCGCCGCATCGCCAAGACGAAGTTGTGAGCGTCTTAGACTTTCCTCTTTAGAAGCACGTTCGAGTTCACGATGGTGTGCTCGGGCTGCAGCTTGTGCCGCTATCATGTTTGTTCTGTTACTGTGAAGAATACTCGCACTTCCTCACTGTTCACCTGCGCCGCAAAGGCACATAACATTTGAAGCCCACTATATGAAGTTTGCCAAGCTCCAAAAAGTCGGATCTTCTTCGTAAAACAAGCAAAAGACAACCCACAAGGAGATCGTAATTATGACGGCTCTATCCGTGTCATTTTTCAGTTAAACTGCGCCTGGGAAATCAGAGAAATAGAGAAAAAACAAGAATTCGCCATGACGATAGCGCTGGTAAACATGGCTTCATTAAAAATAATGCAACACCTGGTTCCAAGCTTACAGGGACCGCGGAGTGTGATGGGATACTTTGACCTCCACACGTCAGAAATAATCCACTTCCGATTGGTTGTTCCTACACGTACACGACGCCGGTTTATCTCCACGAAGCTGTGCTGAATACATTAGGCCAGAAATACCGAATGTTTGCGGCTACGTACCACTCCACAACTCGCGTCAATGTTTGTGTTAAAAAGATGCATGTGAAACGATTCTTCAAAAATATTGACCGAACACACATGTCGAGAATAAAACGGAAACAAAACCTCGCAAGAATTAATTTATTACAAACTATTCAGAATCTCTAAGTGTACATGTGTTACGAACAAAATAGGATAAAACCAAAGCATTTTAAGTGCTCCAATATTTCTGTTTTTGCAATGCTATTGACATTTTCAATAAACAATGGTTTCCAATCGTTTATTGAAAAGATCACCACGATGTCATTCACTGGGGCGTCACGTGATAACAAACATTTGTTCTCATTGGGATCGATATATACACAACACGACTTGACTATTATAAGCAAACACAGACTATAAACTTTAAAAGGCAGTGCGGTTGTACGGGGGAGATACATAGGCCAAAAAAACAGTAGGAGAGCCTAACTTACAACCAAAATACCCGTGCCATTGGGACACTGTACGGCGGTGGAATATTCCTAACTCGTTTGCTGTTTAACTTTTCAAATATCACAGTTATCAACGACATCAACTCCGTCTTTCTGTACTCAGCGCCAGCCAGGTTTTAAAAGAACGTAATCGATGTCGCCGGCCAACACAACAAAACATCAAACCACGAAAAATTTCTTGAATTTCTCGCGGAGAAGAAAAAAGGTGATATTTTAGCCAAAACGGCAAATCGAAAACGAGTCAGCAACAATTTCTACATCCGACTTTCTTCAAATGTGGTTTTCGAAAAAACTCCAAAATTTCACTTTTGCAGACAAAATTAATTATTATCCACGCAGGTGTTAGAATGAACTTAGCAGGAGAAACTGTTTAGTTTGTCGTGTTGAGATGGGAAACGAAAATAAAGAAGAGTCTTTCTTTAACCTGCTTTAAGTTTACAAAGTTTCATAGTAACAATAAAACTCATTTTTAACATCCGTCTCAGTATAAATCAGCAAAAAAGACGCATTTATGCTGCAGATGCAAATTATCTCTCAAAATAATTAGGGTTCAATCTTTCACTGCGGATTACAATCTGATTTTATACGCATGCAAGCTAATTTCCGAAAGCGCGATATTTCAAGTAAATCCTCATTTAACAGTACCGCTGTATCTGTCTTGTTGCACAGTCGCGAACATTTAATAAGGCCATTGTCGCTCTTGTTTACGTATGGTTCACAGTCCGAGTCTGTTTTCAATACTTAGCTTATCAATCCGAAGAATTTTTTCTCTGTTTACATCGACAATGAAACTTTTATTTCGGAGCTTTGTAAATTATCTTCATCTCATTAGGTAGCAAGAAAAGCCGTTAACTGTTATCACTGCACCAGTTTTCCCGTTAATTTCTTGGCGAATTTTGGGGGCTAGGTTGTTAACCACCCAATGTACACTAACCCTACCTCAGCCTTCAACGAACTTTCTGTCACAATTCTCCGTTTTTCTTCCCCCTTCCGAGATAAAAAGGTAATAGTTTCTTCTTGCATTGCCTCAACAATGGCTTCATTCCTCCAACTTTACATTGTCAAGTAGTCCGACATTAGAGAAAAAAGCTTTAATACTTAATGTCTCTCAGCGATCACAAAGTCGGGGTCTTCATTCTGTGCAGAACATTAGTGCAGCATCCACCAATAGCGACTCGAGGAACCAGCTTAACAAAATAATGTTAACTCCCAATTACAGCAAAGCTAATCATTCCGAGGAGAAGAAAACTACTCGCAAACACATAGCAACTCTAACATGAACTCATGAAGACTTGCACTCTTCGAGATTTCTTCTTTCACACGCCAAGAAAGGTTTAATTCTTCATCTGACGGGAAAAATGGAACACATCAACTTTTTGAGAGCAAAATGTTTTAAAATATTTGTTAAGTGAAGTTTAATGCCCTGCAAATGACTGACCATCTGGATGTTAAACTTGTAATGGATGTGAAATTCCCATTATCGGCAGAGTGTTGTAATTACGAGTATAAAAAATGATCGGTCATAGGGTACACGGCAAACTTGATTATCTAATTTAACACAAACGAGAAAACAAAAATTCTAGAAAATTTGCAAGTCAAAAAATAAGACACAATGTGAAACACACAAATACATGCGGAGCAAAATACTTCATTACGTTGTAAAACGTAATGCTGGTTGGATATTAATATACATGTGGCAATCAGTCTTTGTCAACTGAAGAGGACAACGGGCATTTTTATCATTCGCTTGTAAGGAAGACCTTCGAATGATTACAGTCGTTACTGTCCGTTGAAAGCAGCGCGAGGAGAAGGGACTGTGTGGCAACAACCAACCTTTCGCAATATTGAAAAACTAGAATCCTGGTCACCGACGACAAAAGATGTAGGAGTCACAAGAAACCTTGAAGTACTAAATGGATGTGGCGAGTGTTAATACATGTTATTGGATTCCTTCGCTACCACAGTAATGGACATAATCTAGTAAGAAAGGACACGGGGAAGAGTGGATCGACAAAGAAGGAACAATTAAAGTCAAGAGCGAAACCAAACGGAACACATGTCAGTGCATGCAACGAACGCTTTTACAAACTTTGAATTACACTTGGCAGGACCGAAAAGAGGATATTAACATAAACATTTCAAACTGGACGAACCACGGATAGCCAACAGTTCTGTTGTGTAAAATGTATGGTTGACCATTCGCGGCGGTAGAATGCTATTTCCAATACACCAGAATACCATCCGATGGGAAAATTCTCCCGCCCTTTACAGCTAAAAACTACTGTTCAGCCAATGTTCAATACATCGATAAGCATCAGTCAAATGCTTATTTCAGTTCTCAAACACATCAAATAATTAATTGGGAGCTTTTTCAATTGTTTCTTTTTAATACAGTATCTATACCTTGGTGAGTGTTTCATGTCTAGATTTTGTTTCAAGCCTATAGTATAGCATTAAACTGTTGATATAGATAATTTAATTGGCCTTGCAACGTTGTAACAAACTTTTTAGACATGAAAAGGCTTTTTACTAAAGTGTTTAAGACCAAAACACTAGAAGACTAGTTTTAAAATACAAGTCTTTCTGAGCTGGCGAGTAAGTTAAATGGCTGGTTTAATTAGCAAGGGTTGACACTGGATGTAGAATGTTTTTACTGTGTATTAATGAGCAGGCCGACTAACGGACTGGGGTATCTCTGTGGAAAAAATCTTTAAAACTGAAGGGTTAGGGAGAGGGGGGGGGGGGATGGGGGGGATAACAATGGGAAATGCCGGCTTGTGTTTGTACAAATACGATAAACTTTACATGGCATATTTTTTGGTGTATTTTGCCAACACATAATCAGTTTCAGAAAATGAGTCGGTTCCATACAAAGCAATAAGGAACTGTACTGAATTCAGCAATGTTTTTTCATATTCAAAAAGAACTTATATTTTTTTAAAACTTATATATTTTTTTAAATTATTCTCAGTTGTCAAGACTGTAGTTTTTTTTTGTTTTCTTTTTTTGTAGTTGCTGTAGTTGCTGTCAGCGGCACTCATGCAACTGCGGCAGAACTATGTTTGCCATTTCAAGGATGAATGTCCAAGTTTGCGATGTAAAGTTTAAAATACTCTAGATCTTGCTCGACTAAAACGCTACTTTTCCTCTTTGGGCGTTGGTTATTTTCCAGCGTGACAATCCCGAGTTCAGTTATTTGGGGATTGCGTGCATTACAAAAGATCAGTTTCAAGATTTTATTTACCAGAATAAGATATATGCTATTTACGAAATGAATACAAGCCACGCGTTTACAGCTTTGTCTAAATACTTAATCACCAGTGAATAACTTAAAATAATTGTTAATTCTCTAGCCAATAGGATAACGCTATACCAATAAGAAGAGATATTAGGTATGAGAAAATTTTAATTTTTACTTTAGAACTTGCAAAAGACCACCACATGGGTTCAGTGCTTCCCGATGAAGTCACGTATACGACTCAACGAGGCAGTAAACTTTGACGATACCTCCAATCTTATGAATTATCAATGAGAAAAAAAAACTGAACGAAACAGGGATGAGAAAGAAATGATTTTCTGTGTTTGAAATATTATAGTTGGTCAGTTTTCTCGGGTGTCGCTTTGACTTCAAACCTCTTTACTCAATAGGCATTTTTCTCAGCTGTATCTCGCAAGGAATTTCTTATCTATCAGTAACAAAGAAAATCGTTCGAACTATATATAGTATATTTATAAATCGAACGCCTTGTGCTTATCCAGCAGACTTCCGACGAGTTGTTCGCATTATCAAATCAAGAATATATTTGAAATATTGTTGAGAATAGAATATGGATCTGTTCATTAACAGGAAAATTGTCTTTCGGCCAACCCAGTGTTTGCGGACAAACTTCATCTAAATTCACAAAGATGCGGCCGCAAGTGTCTACAGTTGGTCGGTTCGGGTAAAATGAAAAAGAAAATGAATTCCACATGACAGTGTCGTAAATCACAAATAAAAGGCTATATACATAAGGGGGTGTGCTGACAAATCCATACTTCACTCGTCTTTTACCTGCTAACTGTGTTAAACCAAATGTTTTACGCGATTCATTCACAAAAAGCGGAGATCCCTGCTGGTTAAGATTTAAAAACAACACAGCGAGAATGGGTTTGTAGTTACAGTTTCAAAGTCATAGCGCATCTTTTAAATTATGATAATTTATGATTTAATTAGACATACACACGAGAAGCCTCTACATTCGCAGGCGGTTAATCAACTCCAATGTCGAGTTACACAAGAATTTTTACTTTTTATACTAAAATGACACACTAATCCAGTTTTAAATAACGGCTCTCAGGAATAAATGGTGCCTTTTATCTCACACGTTCGCGTTTTACCTTGGAACAGGAATGGCAAACAGTGTGCGGCGGTGCATTAGTCACACCAACGCAAAACGACACAATTGCGAGGGTTCATTCAGATTCAAGTCAGAAATAAAAGCAAGAATTTGATCTGTACATGATCACGATATGCTTTTATTATCTTACTTAATAAAACCACTTTTTAATTGGTTACAACTCCATAATTAAAACGGACTCTTCGTTGAAGGATAATAATCGTTAAAAGGGAATAAAAATCACGTGATAAAACTGGCAATAAAACAATTTTTAAAGAAGCAAACGGGACGGAATTTATTTCGCACGACAGCCGTACAAATACTTTTTGGTTCAATATTCCTAGCATTCATCAAGCAATCAATCTTTGCTTTTGTATAATTCATCTTGGCACAAGACAAAGGAAAGTCTAATGGTAATAGTATTAGTAATATGTTTGGCAAACGATCAACTGAATTCTGATCATTTCGAAAACCGAAACAAAAGCAAAAGCTTATTCCAGTATAATGTTTTTGATGAAAACAATTTCTCATTAGGTCTAAAATCAATCCAGGCGAGATTTTGAAAATGTGGAAATGTTGTCAGCATAAAAACTGTTGCCAAATATAAATA
>JAOBRH011059058.1:2777-13183 GCA_027575125.1 Umimayanthus parasiticus | reverse complement strand
TTTTGTATATTTCTTCCAAGTAATGTTTTGCAGCACTAGTTTTCGCGTACATGCCGTCGACAGAAAGCATCACAGACGGACAATGTCACACCAAAATCGTTTGAAAACTTACTTTTTGGATCGAATATAGTTTATTTCCGGTAAGAAATTCTTGGAGGGAGGGGAATTACGGCCCTGAGGAAAAGTTCACGCATTTTCATTTTCAAAACTTGGCAGGTAGACCTGTTCTAGACAGACTGTTCAGGTTACTGTGACAAAACCTTGTCCCCAGGGCCCTCTGGGTACTTTTTCAAAATGGAGGTTTCTCCACAGAAGAACTTGTCACCCTTGGCCCGGTTGTCCAAAGCCCGATTAGTACTAAATACGGGAAAAATTTTAATATGACTAGACTGAGACATCAGTCTAAGAAATAACATGTTCAACTCCAACATCTGCCTCAATCTGCCATCTTGGTTTGTTGATTTTAAACAAATCAAAATTCGCGTAAGAAAGGCTCATGAGTGAACCAATCATATCAGTGGTCGTAATTGGAGAAACCGCCATTTTGAAAAATACCCACAAGGCCCTGGGAACGAGGTTGATCGTGACTCTTCAAAAAATTCCAAAATGGCGGCCATCGGTGGTGTTTCTTGTCCTGCCGAACACAACGGTGGATTTGTGTTTGAAAACTGTCGAAGGTATTGAAAGTTTGTGGGTTCAAAAATTGTGTTGTCATATCTCAAAATGTATCTTTTATATTTACATGGTAGAAATGCGATGCTTGGTAAAACGGGTGTAAAAATGCCGACAGCAAGAAAGACTGGAACCACGATTGCCGGCATTGTCTTCAAGGTTTGGAGTTTTTGTATGTTGATGTATAGTATTTTTGCCACGAAGGGGTTCTGTATTCTTGTAGAATTGATTGAATTTAGGTTTCTTTTATATACACCAACATTATTTGGTTATGATATAAAGAAAACTCATGATTGGAATTTTTGAGCTTTGCACTCTTTTATTATATAAAATTATTAAAATTTATAGTTGTACTGGCTTAAAATATAATATAAAATAGTAAACCGTGACTGGAGACTAGTTAATATAATTTACTTATTAATGTCATTTTAGGTAACATTACAGTGGTTTGTACCGTTTTATTTGAAATTCAGACGGATTATAACGGTTTAGAAAAACTTTAATTTACTGATATTATCATTATTGTTCATAGACCATATCAGCATATGTGTAAGAGCCCCTTATGTATGATTCAAATCCAAGAGTGCCCACCCGCCCCCATGGGGCCCTTTCTTCAGTCAAATGCCCCCTCCCTAAGGATTTCTTAGGGATCAAATGCCCTTACCCCAGGCTGAAGTGACAAAATCTAGATCGATTTCCAGAAACCCTAACAAGTTTTTTATAAACACTGCCATTTTTAACCTTTTTTCTATATAGCGGGACTATTTTTTCCAGGATTTTTTCCTGTCCTAGTGCCTGACATGAGTAGGAATCCGTAACAATTCGGGTCTGGGTTCAAGCTCAGCACACTTGGGAACAACGCAAAAGAAAAGAAGAAGTCTAAGAACATGAGTTGATACATTTTAAGTTTTACAACTCAAGAATGTTTTCAGAAAGTACGTAACCATCAGGCTTCAGCTATTGGCAAAATTGCAAATCATTTGTAAAATGTACCGAGCTTTGTTGACAGAAATCATGGTATTTTTAATATTCTTGCAAGGTCTGTTTGTTGCTGAACCTCTTGGTAAGGAAGCAGACAAGAACCACTCGCTTGAGTTGCAAGTCATGGTGTTATAAAAACATCCAAATCACAGGAGGCATCAGCTGGACTTCAGTAACCCCTTGTTTACTGCTACCAGTATTTTAATATATTTATATAAAATACAGTACTTCATTTGTTCATGGTGTCCGGTATCTTTACTATTTGTTCTTGTGTTCTATACTTCAGTGAATTCACGCAGCTACAAAATAAAATTGAAAACAACCCCTTACACTGCCTTCTCGATTGATAATGATGCATGTTGTTGGGGGGAGGGGGATGTGCACTCTTGGATTTGACTCATACATTACCAACCCATGCTCCTCATCAAGTTATCAGTCATTCCCCCACCCCTACCTCCCTCAATTATTCTTTCTCCCACCCTGAAAATAACTTCTGTTACACTGACTAACCTAACAAATGCAAACTTTTGTGCCGTTCATACAGGATGGTGTTGTGCTTGGTGCTGACACAAGGGCAACTGAAGTGAGTGGTTTGGGGAGTTTACTTTTTGCGTGACATTCTTGCTTGACATTTCAAGACTCTAATATTTATTATGTATGATTTGTGTATACTTTCATTGGTTACAATTACAAGTGTATCTGAATGCAATGAGAGCAATATGCTTCAAATTACACTGAAATTAATAATCATTTTCTGTGAGTGACCAGGTGCTTGCATTACTAAAGACACTCTAAAGTATAATTGTGCTGTAGTAATAACAGATTCAATCAAGTCGTCAATGCCTGCCAAACTGTAGTAACTGTTCAGGATGTATCAAAAAGGCCACCTGTATTTGATAAGTGCTTTGAAAAGCTTTTATTAAAACATTTCATTCACAGTACAATATTATGATAGCATTTTGGGCAACCTCTCCAGGGTTAAAGATGGATTGAGCAACTTGTAACTATCAGCAACTGTCTAATTGGGAAAATTGATTAACTGGTTTTCATTCTGTTTCAACTGCCGTTTATTATTGTTAATAATAATAGTAGAAAGAGTAAGAATTAACAATCTTATGCTATTATTTAATTAACAATTTTAGCTTTTTTATTTATGTTATGTTGCATTGCAGGACACTATTGTTGCTGACAAGAACTGTTCAAAAATTCATTACATTGCTCCAAACATTTAGTAAGTAAGAGAAGCAATTTGATAGCTCACTGGTTTGGGAATCAAAGGGTTCTTTTGGGAATGTGTGTATGAAATGGATTGATCAGATGAACTGGTTTGAGATTGTCTTTCTGAGCAAAGTGAAAATTATAAGTAAAAATTATAAAGATATATATGACTTCTCAATGTGCTTGTAAATTAACACGGACTGCAACTACTGAACTGAGTCAACTTAACATTGATAAGTAACATTTTTTATAACATCAAATGCTAAAATTGATTTTGAAAATGTGGTCATATAAATGACTTTATTGACCCTTCCAATCCCAACAGTGTTGTTAGGTTTATTAATTACATGTGTTACAAAATTTTCAATACCAGTACCTATCAATACAGTATAATGCCAGTAATTATTTGTTTTAATTATTTGAAGAATTGTGACTTCATCATAATTTGCTGCCCATGAATGATTCCTTTGTTCTCAAATTCATGATAAATAGATGACACCAGTGCAAAAATGTCGCAGGTGACTTGCGGCCAAGTTATCAATTGCTTCTTAGTTATCTGACTCATTTCTTTGAAAATTGTTGGTAGTAGGGGTCTTTTTATACCAAGCCACTTACATTATTTTTGCACTAGACTCTTCAATTAATGATAATAATGACTGAATTCACTTCATTCTCATTAATTCGGTATATGAAGCTATATAAATTGAAATGTACTTAAGTTTGTAACTTTTACGAGTTCAAAATTAACATTTTGTGATACAATTGAATTAGTGTCAAATGATAAACTGGGAGGTTGACTGCTGAGGGTTCAATTAAGAATTCTGAACCCTGTCAAATTGGTAATGTTGATTTTGTTTTCTCTCGAAGCTGTTGTGGTGCTGGAACAGCTGCAGACACAGAGTATGTCACCAACCTGATCTCGGCACACATCAATCTTCACAGTTTATCAACTAATCGTCAGGTAAAAGGAAACATTTTGTTTATGTTACCACATTATTATATTTTATGGAAAACAGATTTCTTGTTTACTAATAAATAGATTACTGTTAGATTAAAGTGCATCCAAAGAAGTACTCTTCAGTTGTTCAAACAAAGTTTTTCATATACTAAATCTACATGAAACTGCTTCAGAAAATACTTCCTTATAATAGTATATCCCTTTCTTCTACAAAATATGTAGCAGTCACCCTTGCGAACAGCTTAACATTAATTTTCAAAACACTTGATATGCTCAACCCAATCTAGAAACAGTTATAGGTTTCAAAGTTTTCTAGAGTATGGGAATATGTCTGCAGACCTCCATCCCCAATGAGTCTGCAGCATAATATAAAATTATTTCTGTAGATTGGACCACAAGAGTAAAGAGTTGTCAAATTCAATTCAACAGAAACTTGGTGGTTCAATTGCTCATTTGATGATTAATATATTGACTAACAGACAGTGTTATCTTCAGGCGAGAGTTGTCACTTCCCTGCGAATGTTGAAACAACTTCTGTTCAGGTATTTATTTCCTGTTGATGCAGAAGCTAATTTTAATTTATGCATAAAAGTCTATCTAACTCATTTTAATAATTTATTATGATACAGCAGTCTGTGGTTTTTTTAAAAAAGAAAGAAATTTTAAACTAGTTGTGTAATTATGTGTCCTATTTGCAATGATATTAAAATAGTCTGAAGTCCAGGAAATTTTTGTATATTTAAAATTTTAATTGTTACATGTAAATTGTCTGTTGAGTGTAATGTCACTTGACAATCATTATTATTTCTTATGCAGGTATCAAGGTTATATCAGTGCAGCTCTAGTGCTTGGGGGTGTTGATATCAATGGTCCCACCCTTCATACTGTCTACCCTCATGGCAGCACAGACAAACTGCCATATGTTACAATGGGTGAGTAGAAATTCAAGTGTATAAATTTAGTACTGTAGTTCACTGACTTTTTTGTTAAACTAAATATGTAATTGAGGCAATTCTTTCGTGTTCACCAAGATTATAGTTTGTTGTGCTTTATGCAGAGTAATAATTATTATTCTTCAAGTTGTATTAACATTAACTTTGTTATTTATTACTGGATGTGTCATTTTCTGTTAGCTTTTCAAAGTATGAAGAGGTGAAAAATGTTCATTGGTCTCCATTGGGAGACTGAGTTCTTTCTTTTTTCTTCTTCCGTTTATTCACTCTCCATCTCTACAGATGATTCTTGTGAAAGTGCAAAGTTTTTAAAGGGAGGGCTTAATGTGATATTCATGAAGAAACATCAGTTTTTCTTGTTGTACCCATGCTTTGCTTGGAATAGACAGATCTCAGTGGTGCATAAGGGGGATGGAATGGTGAATTTGAAAGTGAGAACAAAAAGATTCCTGTGGAGGTGCATTCCAACTTGAAGCCCCAGGCCTGTATTTTGACAAAATAAAATTTGTGCAGCATTGCCACAAAATAAAAAAATCCTTGGACCCTCCTTCCCCCACCCCTCGAAAAAAAGTTTTCTAATGGTCAGCCGTTTACTGGTTTGTTTCTTGTCCTCAGGTTCTGGCTCTTTGGCAGCGATGGCCGTGTTTGAGTCCAGATACAAAAAGGATATGGGGGTTAGTTTGTTTGTGAACACTTCAAAGGCCTCCCCTAAATCCTTTCAGTACCAATTGGCATAATTTTGTAACAACTATTTTTTGTCTGTCTTAATCATTTCTTACATAAACACAGTTTGGGAGAATTTTGCCCTTCATGTTATTTGAGACTGATATACAAAGTTAGTTCCATTATTGTCACAACCAGTTAACTTTCTATTCAAAAAATTTTAATATCAATTGAAAATAGAAAAAGAAAGCGTAAAATCATATGAAAAACATTTGTCATTCAAGTGGAAATAGCAAAATAATATGTGACCAGTATCTGATCACAAACTGACTTCCAGACAAATAACATGTTAAATTTGTTATTAATATTTTACATTTGTTCCTGAATGATGTATACCCGTAATTTATCCTTTCTAGGTGGAAGAGGCAAAGCAGCTCGTCCGAGATGCAATCGCTGCTGGAATATTTAATGACCTGGTAGGCTGATTATAAAATAATATTATACAGTCAGCTATTTTTATAAAGTGAATATTGATCTGTGAGAAGTGCAAAGCATCACAGGAACCCTAGTATCACAAGAATAAGCATCTTTTGAGATAACCTACGGTAATGATTGAAATTCTGTATTTTTAAGCTTACGTTTGCTGGTTTCAACTACTTGTGTGCAGGTTGATGGATGTTCCAATCATAAAATACATGGCTCCCACAATTCCATGCATGATTTGTACTGTTAGTATTACCCTTTGCAGCAATCAAAGTTTTTTTATTAATTAAAGATAAAAATCAATCTACAAGAATTGACAATCAGTTTCAGCCAAGCCTTTTCCTTTGAAGTGTCTTCTAGATAAACAAGATTCTTTGTTTCGTTTCTTTCTTGTTGGCTAAATTGCATGGTGTGGCTGCTGTAATTTATCTAATGTAAAAATGTTTTACACTAACTAGTATTATAATCATTTTGACTACATACATGTCTATTTTTTTAATGAAAACTATAAACATTAACAAATTGTACGTGTAACTAGTGAACTTAACTTTACAGTTCATTAGTTTTAAATACTGACAGCACTTTTACAGGATTTTTGCATAAACTTTTGGGGTGCTGCAAGTGTTTACAAATAATTGAAATGCATACATGATTGTAAGTTTCAACAATAAAGCCAGACAACCACAAAAAACAGCTCATACTTATAAGTTGTGTGTATCAGAGTTACCCAAGGCATGGCTGGATATCTGGCCCCAGTTGCTCAAAAGCTGGTTACTTTAATAAAAATTATAAATAATGGTTAGCCGTTAATGGTTGGTTAAATTCGCTTAGCAATGCTTGAGTAATCAACTGATGAACTTTAATACTGTATCTTTTTAGGGATCAGGTAGCAATGTTGACCTGTGTGTTATAACAAAGGACAAAGTGGACTACCTGCGACCCTATGATGTTGCCAATCAAAAGGGTGCACGTCAAGGAACTTACAAGTACAAGCCTGGAACCACAGGTGCCTTAAATGACAGTACATTAGAATCGATATTGGACGTTTTTATACTAGATACAGTATTTAGGCTAAGATAGTATTATCATTAACCCTTAAACTGTCAAAGGGGGAGTTCACTGAACCCCCCACCCCCTCAACCATGTTACATATTTGGCCAAAAGGCTTGATGGTTTTTAGAAGGGTTAATGTCTACGACTATTATGAACAAGGAAGACAAAGTAGACAATATGGATGTCAGGTGATATTAACATCCTTGGTTAAGTGCATCTGAATAATGCAGTCATAACTGATAGCTTTTATTAACTTTTTTTTCGATAGTTTCATCTCAACAGCACTAGTTATCATCTCTAGTACATAACAATAGCCAATCTTTTAGTACTCACACAACTGTTAGGTGACAAGACTAGTTACTAGATTCTCATTGTTTGTCTCCAATATATAATCCCTGTTAATAATAATAAATTTGGGCTATTGGAATAATATCAAAATTAAATGTATGTGAAAGGGGGGGGGTCGGGTCGGGTCGGGGGAGGTCTCACAAGTACAGGTAGGGGTGGATATTGGGAAAAATATACAGTGTCAGTACAATAAAGGAAACTTGAGCAAAATTGTTGGAAACTGAAATTAGAACTGTTTTGGAAAAATGCAGGGTTGGCCATTTGAGAGTGAGTTTGCCTGCGTTTGTTTTGAACCGTGGTGTGTTCACTTGCATTTATTTGTGATGCACTGCATTAAAAAAGATGCTGCAACTTTTAATGGAATAAACTAATTTGGTGTAGATGATACTTGCTCTATTTAATTAATGAAACTAATTTCATTTAATATTTCATTATTTGCAGCGGTGCTGACTAAAGAAGTTACTCCAGTCAAAATTGAAGTCACAGACACACGAGTAACACAGGCTGGGGAAGCAATGGAAATGTAAAGTGCGCAAACCCCAGGCCAATTTCCATTGAAGTTAGATACATTCATTTTGTAAAACATAGTCATGTACATTAAAAATGTGATGTTTACAGTTTATAGCATGTGTAATTTGTTGTCCAAATGGTGTTTGGGAACTCTGAAATGTTTTAAACAGGTGTTGGTTGCAATTTTTAGCAAAGATGGTGATTTGCCAGCTTTGCCATGAAAATATGTGTTTTGGTGGGGAGATGCATTGACCAAAATAATTTAATCAGCCTATTTATTTTAAGTATTTTTTGTTATTACATAAACATGTTTCTCCTTGATTTCTGATTCTTCAACACAGCTGGGAAGAGCAGATAATTGTTGTGACACAAAGTTACCAGTCAGAACACCAATTTTTGGTATTGCAAGACCTTCACTTCAATTCGGTGCATGCTTTGTTTTTAAAGCAGTGCCATTGATATTATTTCTAGAACTAGAGTGACAGCAGCTTTGTAGCCATGGGGAGGGGGTGCAAATGAACCACAACCTTGTCTTGGAGTTAAAAATAAATTGACTATTTCTTTATTTTGTCCATTTTCTCACTGTGTTTGCAGTTGTGCAGTCTTTACACTTTGTTCATCTTCAGTGCAAATCAATCTTCCGTCATGTACACCTCATCATTTTATAATCTGGTGTGCAATCCAAACTAGAATCTGCATGTGCTAGTTTGAGAATGTCTTTGTGTGCTCCAACCCAAAGACAAAAATATTCATTTCAGCTGTTGATCACTTCCTATTGTTGATTCACTTCAGTTCAATGGCGAGACTCATTAAAATTTTATCCGGGGTGGGGGGGGGAGGTAATCCCATACATTCACTAAACGGGTATGTGCCACTGGCCAGGGTATGGTTTTCAGGACTTAGAGTTTAGAGCAGGGTGTATAAATCAGGAAAATAATGTTGGAAACAGGGAATTCAACTACATAAAACTTATAAACAGTTTAATAATTCAGGTTGCAATAAATTTTCTTAAGAGACATATGGACACGTATCAAATATGCATTTTCTGTTATTACTTTAAAACAGGGTTGGGTTTTGGGTATCCAGTTTTGAACAGGGTATCAAAACCAAGCTAAATCCAGTTTAGAATGTTCAGTGTCAGGTTTCTGGAGGACAGCGGCACAACCCCACCAAAATTTCTGTCCACTACCCCCCCCCCAGGAATTTTATAACTGATGAGGAAAGGTCACAGTCATCCTTTTGGGTAGCATGATTCCCAAACACAGAATATGCAATCTCGGGTATAATTACTTCATAAAGATCTCAATACTTGCTTTTTCTGCAGCCATTATTTGATATATTCTAAATTCAATGCCACACGTCACATGTTTTTTTCTAAATATGTTACATACATCAAAAAAATCAAGCGGTGGTGATTTACTTCTTCACTTGACCACACTCTAATATCTTTCTCCACCTTCAATTCAAAACGTGTGAATTGCAGTCCAAGTTTTCTTAAATTTTCGCAGTGGTGCCTACCCCTAATCCCCCCCCCATTCCTGATCTTCACTGCTCACCCCTTTCATCTTCTTTGCTCGACTGCTCTCTAATATCTTTCTCCACCTTGAAAACGTGTGAACTGCAGTCCAAGTTTTCTCAAATTTTCACAGTGGTGCCTACCCCTAACCCCCCCCCCCCCATTCCTGATCTTCACTGCTCACCCCCCTCACCTTCTTCACTTGACCACTGTCTAATATCTTTCTCCACCTTGAAAATGTGTGAACTGCAGTCCAAGTTTTCTCAAATTTTCGCAGTGGTGCTTACTCCTGAACCCCCCCCCTACTTTTTCACTTGACCACTCTCTAATATCTTTCTCCACCTTGAAAACGTGGGAACTGCAGTCCAAGTTTTCTCAACTTTTTGCAGTGGTACCTACCCCTAACCCCCCTCCCCTATGTAAAATCCTGGTTCCACACCTGGATTCTTTTTATTCTTAGTAACCATTCCCCATTCTTGTAACACCCATGATATATTTAGAAACAAAAAGAGGACTGCGGCTCTGTTTTCAGACATTGTACATTTTATTTAAGACATCAGATTGACCACTGAAATACAAATCTTGAACAACAGACCTGTTCTAAAGCATGCTATACATGCTGCCAGCAGCAAATAATTTATATGTTTAACAAAAAAAAACTATTAAATCTTGTTATGCTAAAGTAAAAACACTTTCTAAATGTTCACTCATGTTTTACACATAATCGGGGACAGGATTTAATTAGCACTTGCACTCATATGAAAAAATGACTTCTTTATAATTCTGTTAATATTGTTTACTTAGCTTAAATACAGTATTTCCTTATGGTTGCCCAAAGAAACATTATTTTGCAAACTACCAAATAATGCACACACTTTTAACATCGATGAGACACTGAACAAACAAACAACTTGTGCAGTGACTGGCATACAGATGCCAAGTTATTTATTATAAATAAATCTATTCATTTTAAAAATTGCCTTATATTTGCCTACTGTACTTCAGAGGTACTACAGGGCCTTCTAAACTACTGGGTATAATGACTTACTCA
>JAOBRH011057947.1:0-11431 GCA_027575125.1 Umimayanthus parasiticus | reverse complement strand
TCTGATTTCTTTTGTAGCTTTTCCTTCAGCAGCTCGATCTCTTTCCCAAGGGAAGATTTTGTTGCTTCAAGCGTCGCTTTTGTTTCGGCCAGTGAAACCTGTAGAGAGAAGCAAGAACAAGACGCTAAATCAAACTGGGATTCAGATGATCAACATTATTAACAAATTAATTTAGAGAAAACATATTTAGAAAAATTGCTGTATCAGTATGAGACATCTTGTAAGCCAACTCTGGGATGAAGACGCCAGTTGCAGGAAGCCAAAGATTTTCGAGTCTTAGTTACCCGACGGTATGCATAGAGCAAATTAGGGTAAAAAGAACCAAGCTTTAAGCCTTCGTTTTGTTCTTGTGAACACACTTAGATTTGACTACGAGTACAACTATTTGGTTTTCGAACTCGTTATTTTGAATACGAGATTTTCAGTAGTTCTTGTAGCAAACAAAAGAACGGCTACGAAATTTTGACGTAATAACGATTTTTCATGTCACGAATTTGGTCATGCCAAAAAGTGGTACTCACAGTCAAATCTAAACGTACAAGTACTGTACTAGCCTGCAAGCCGGCTCATTTGTGCGAAAATTGGGGAAATAAAAAAGAAAAGCGCGGCGGAAATGATCCGGTTCGAAGACTGTTTCTGTGCAAGAAGGGTGTTTCACGCGTTGACTTAGCTCAAGTTGGTTATCCCGTATGACCCCCCCCCCCCTCGTGCAGGCGGACGAGTGACGGGAGTGCAACTTCCACGAATATGGTGTAATAAAGAACGTGGGGGAGAGGGAAAGGACACAAATTGTTTTTGTAGAAGTGCTATATCTTTGTACAGACAGGGAAAGTATTGAGGGAAGTTCATATGCCAGCGTAATACTTTTGGTAAACCATTCTACGTAACGTATTTGGTTAGGAGGGTGAATTCATTAGAGAGCCTAAGCAACAAAGCGAGAGCGTCGACGAGAACGTTACAAAACAACAGACTTAATTACTGCACACAATCACTTCACGTGGGAATGCAACCAGCTGCCCACCTTTCCATCGTCTTCTTTTAAAAACAGAAAGTGAAAAGCTCACTTCTGTGGTTTTCTAGAGAACGTGATTAACAAAGTATGAACAATTTCTATGGCTAAGAAATTAAAGTGTCTATAATTTTTTGTGTTCACACACCTTCACGCAAAATTAAATAGAAACGAATGAATTTTTCTAACAAGACAGGCACAAACGGGAAGTTCAAATTTCAGCAGCCATCTTCATTGACTCAGCGTCCTAGTTACCAGTTGCTTAATCTAACATTGTGAGATAGGGAATGGAGTCACTGCTGTACTAAGGAATGAAGCGTTGGTGTAGTGGCTACTATATCCCAGGAAAAAGGGTGGCACGGGCAGACAGGGGGGGAGGGAGGGGGAAGCTATAACATACTGTTGGTTACCTCTGCCTTCTTCAGCTGCTCTCGAAGGTTGTCGCTGCTAACCTCGTGGATCTTCCTGGTCTGGTCTACAGCCTCCAGCTGATACACCACCTCGCTCTTTTGCTGCGCCGTGTGGCGAGACTCCTCCAGCAACACCTCGTTCTGTTTCTTCTGCTGGTTGTACAACTCGCTCTAATAATAATAATAATAATAATAATAATAATAATAATAATAATAATAATAATAATAATAATAATAATAATAATAATAATGATAATAGTAATAATCATAATCATAATCATCATAATCATAATGATAATATTAACACTAACAATAATAATCATAACGATAATGATAATGACGATGATAATGATAATAACAATAATAATGAAGATGATAATAATAATAATAATAATAATGATAATAATAATAACTTTAATGATAATAATAATAATGATAATAATAATATTAATAATAATTATAACAATAATGAAAATAATAAAACTATAATAATGATGATAATAATGATAATGATAATAGTGATGATGATAATGACTAATCTTAATAGCAGTTTAACTTTCTTGGTGCAGACTCTTCCCATCGTACTTTTTCAGTATATAGCGTCAATTTTCTAGTTGTAAAACGAACGCAAATAAAGATTAAGGGTAAGAACTGACAAATGATGAGGTTGGCTCTGTACCTGCAGTACTCGGGCCTCCTGTTCCTCAGTCAACGCTTGTTTCAGATCGTTCACGTCAGCTTCAAGCTGCTGAATAGTGTTTTGGAAGTTTTTATTTTCCGTCACTAAACGCCGCTTATCATTCTCAAACTTCTGCCGCGTTTCCATTTCCCTGAAGAACACAAAAAGCATAAAATTATGGAACAACAGTACACTACTCCAGATAAAAGTGGTTCTGGTCCGTTCCATGCTCGCCAAGAAACTGTACAATTAAACATTACCGAAACACGCGATTGTTTTGTGTGTGTAATCTGCAAAAATCGGAACATAAACCATTTGATTGATTTGGATTTTGATGATCATTGGTATAAGTAACTAACACTAAATACGAAACTTCCTTTGGGGGCAGTGAATTTTCTTTAATGTTTTCCTTCAAGTTATACATCAAATTAACCGTTCATTACAACAAATGCCTACTAGTTCATGTTCATTTTATCAAATTTAATATTCGTTTCTTTGCACCTGTTTTCCATAAATATTAAATATCTGTCATATATTCTACATGACGACCATCATCCGATGTCCTCCCTTCCCGTCCTTTCAGTTCCTTCTCTTCTCTTCCTTCACTTCCTTTACTTCACTTTACCTGTCTTCTCTTCCCTTCCCTTCCCTTTCCTCTTTCCTTCTCCTTTTTTCTTTTTTCTTCTCTTCCTTGCCTTTCTCTTCCCTTCCCTTCGCTTTACATTGCTACAAGAAATAAAAACTCACTTTTCCAGCTTCTCCTCGGATCTGTGAATCTGTTCCTTCAACTGATGCAGCAACGCCTCCGCCACTCGCCTGGCCTCGCTTTCCTGCTCGTGTTTGTAGCGCAGGTTACGCAACTCTACCTCAGTCTCCATTTTAGCCCTCTCCGCCTCCTTGTGCTCCCGGGTCAGGGCCTCAAACACCCTGTGAAGGTCATTCAGTCATCACTTATAGAGCAGGTGAGCGATCGGGGGAGGGGTGGGGGTGGTGTGGGGTTGGGTTGGGTATCCCTTCATATGAGGTACTTGCGGTGCCAGAGATGTGGTTGTCAAATCTCTCCCCCCCCCTTCTCTCTTTTAACTTATATTTTACTACGTTCTCTGGCTGTTTTAAGTCATGCCAGGTAGAACTCACATGATATCAGTAGAGGTTTCTGGGCAATTACACACCTACCCCTCCCCCTTTAGGTTAGGGTTTGAGTCAAGTTTGAGATCGGGTTTAAGAGTTTAGGGTAGGGGTGGGTGGGTGTATCGATTTTTCAGCAATAGAGAGGTACACGATGTATTTACTTACAATCTAAACTTCATATTTAGTCTACAACAGTACTTTGTGCATGTGATATTTGGTAGTTGCCGATAATAGAACGAGTCCCCGACCAGTCTACTTCAGGACAATTTATTTAATTGATCTTAGAAAGTTATTTGTTTTCTTACAAAAGTCTGCAAATATTGCAAATTGGTCCATTATCATAGTAATTGCTAGCAAGTACTAGAAAGTTCTGTGCTTCTATTTTGTACAAAACGACGAGATCGCAGATCGCACTGCATGTGTGTGTCAGAAAACCCTTCGTGTTACGCATTTTACCATATTGAGTAATATCCAATAAACACGTCTTTCAGTTTGAACTTGCATTGCTTTGTATGCGGTTAATAAATGTTCAGTAAAAGAAGCTACGATCGCATTATCTCATTTGTACTCTTGATTGACAATTTAACTCGGTAATTCCTTATAAACCTGTCAACACTGGGAAACCAGAACGGCGTACAATATTCGCGCGCCCGTGTTACCCCCACCCCCTCCCGATTTCTGTGTTTTGAGGAACTAGAAACAAACAGTATAAATGCTGAAAGACTTGGTTGGTAGTATATTGTTCAATATAAAAATATTTTGTGGAACTATACAGTTGGTTTGCTAGACTTTAAACGTGTTACCGGGAAAATTTTCTGGATCAGGATGATAGAGTTAAGTTCTAGTTTAGTTTAGTTTAGTTTAGTTAATTAGTCACCTAAATTACGAAGGAAAAGTGAGTAACCGAAATAAATTGGGTGTGACAGGAGAAAGGAATAGAACTGGCATACGTCCCAACCGAGACCTATAACCCCTATATTTACAAAGGTTAAGATGATTTTAATTTAGAATTGGAAAATGCGAAAAATGTGGAAAGTAAAAGAGCAATGACTGTGTAAATTACAAACAAAAGAAACATCTGGCATTCTAATCCGGAGGGTTATAAGTCAGCCTTTTAGAAATACAAACTAACAAGATATTAATCATGATATTTTTAAAATAACATATCCACGTCACGGACGCCAAGGGATCGGTGAAATCACCAGTTTGACGAGAGTTCAACGCAGATGTTTCAAAGTTCTTCATCCGTTGCTGAATCATATTTAATTATAAAAATTCTCAAAAATCGGGACGTCTAGACTTTCTAAAGTCTTGAAGTTTAAAAATAGCGTACACCTGCCTTCTTTAAATAGTAAAGAACTCTGGACTGCTGCTGTATCTAAGGACCTCATTTTCAAAAGCTTATGAAAAACATTGAAGCGAAACACAGAAAACCAAAAGATTTAACAAGTTCAGTTCATTGGTATCCGCACCACTGGCTGTTGGCTGAAAGAAAAGCACGTGCACACGACTAAGACACACAACTATACAATCGCCAGCAAAGCGTACAGTTTTCAAGTAGATTAGTTTTTTGTATGTAAGCTGAAGGGAATAAAGATGTGACTTTTTCTTTATCAGATCGCCAATATCTAGTTCACGGTAAGGTTCTACTACAATAATTGCGCCATGCACTAGCTCTCGAATTGACTTCCGTTTGGCGAGTCTTCAACACGGCTTTTCTCACTCGACATCCAGAAAAGTTTCACATATTCGAGAGTTTAGTCGAAATATGACGACTTGATTTATAAAGCATATCGCAGAAGGGAAATTGGAGCAAGGCGGCATAAATAGATTAAGGAACATCTTCTGTAAAACAAGAGTAATGCAAATAATAGAAACAAAATTGTCTCAATGAAATAGTTCCTTAAATTTGTTCCTTCTCTTTCCTCGCTCTTTTTTGTTCTTTTTTCCCCCATATTTAGCCCAGCTCCTTCAAAGTAATGAAGATCCTTGTTAACTTTGTGCGGTGCAGCAGGTGTTAGTTTTAATATGATTGTATTAATACGTATTACTGTGCAAGTGATTCAACAAATAAGATAATTGGACGATGGGACTTAAGTAGGGAGCTCTTTGTTCAAGAGGAGTTCACTGCATGCTCATATGTCTTCATAAAATCGTAAAATGGCCAAACACAGAACATTGTTTACAATAAATCGTCAATCCTATTGACAATGCGAAATCGATTTCTAAAATCTCAACTACATGTATAACAAAATATCCTCATTTTTTTCTAAAAATGAGGGAACTAGTTTTCTAAAACAAAACAACACAAAAATAAATCTTCAGATAAACCTATAAATTTTGAAATTCTTGCTCTCACCAAACCGGATAAAGAGTTATAAAGAATATAGATTGTGTCAGCACATTTTCTAGACTTTGATTCTCGATGTTTTACTTGAATGGCGACTTACCCTTGTTGAGTGTTTATATCGTTCTCTAGTTTCTTCCGCGATAGTTCGAGTACGGAGTTTTTTTCCTTTAGTCTGTCGATTTGTCTCTTTGAATCCCGCAACGCTTCTTGTAACCTGGACAAGCTTTGGGTGTCTAGCAGAAAAGGCAACAACAGAATTACTTTCTCAAAACAATGCAAAGTTTGACAAGGACCGATTTACAGATATACTCGTTTACAAAAATATATATTCAGAAGGAAGAAATACCAAAGAAATACGAAGTCAGGTCTCTACAGTCTCAAATCATGTCCCTAGTCACACAAATCACGCGCACTCACGCGTCAACTCTATGACGTAAAACTGGCGTTACAAAATATTCTTTATTACGTCATTAACTAATGTATAGGAAACTATAAGACCAGGCAAACTTAGAAAAGCGTTTTGGGCCCTTTTCACTAAATATATGATTTCCGGAGAAGTACATCTATTTCCCATGGAGATCGTTTGTGATTCACTTGTTTTGACAAATCCACAATACTAAGCATGCTAAGCCACTAATTACTTTTTTATTGCTCCGGGACACGAGCTTACTTCTTAACAATTACTGAGTCAATTTACTTCGAATTTGAATAATGTAAATCTATTTGTGTGTTTTTTTTTTAATTTTTTTTTTCTCGTTCATGAGCGGAAAGTATTCTATAGAATTCTATAGTGATCCAGTGATTTCAATGATTCTGTGAGTGGGCGGTATCCTCATGAAAATTTCCCGAAAATTCTAAAAATTTTCAAAAATCAGAACGTTTTCTGATTTTTTTTAAACAAGTCAAAAATGTTTGCAGAGACTGTTTGATATTTTCTAATATTTTTCGAGGATTTCCAATTTCTGAACATTTTCAAAAATCGTCAGAGAGTTTCGATAATTTCTAAAGATTCCGAAGATTTTCGCATAATGTGATCAATGCTTAGATCTCTCAAATTAAACCGACACACAGGTTTCAGCCGTCAAAGTACAGATACCGCCATTGTCCCGAACAGTCCGTGAAAATCGGAGAAAGTGACATATTTCACCTGCACGGAAAAATGAAGAAAGCGCCGCATGAAAATGAAACCAAAGTAAAACAGAACAAACCTCCAGAACATAACACACTGTTTAGTCTTTTGAAATAAACACGTGCAGTTATACCACAAAAAGATAGCCAAACCTTTTCCCGATGCAAAATGGCATATTATGCCAACTTTCCATATGATCGCTCACGATCGCCGGCGATCGCCCGATCGCTGAATAGTGTTTCCATATAATCGCTGATGATCGCCCGATCGCTGAAAATAGTTTCCCTATAATCGACGATAATCGCTGCCAGTATTTTCAGCGATCCGGCGATCGTGAGCGAACTAAGCTTAATGATGGTCTTACTTAGATTAAACGGTTGAGATTCTGTGATTACCCCTAGATAGGACAGATGTAGCTGAAACAGACACAAGAAAATTGCACGGGATCAACAGTAAGTCCCATGGGGATAATTTTTACTGAACTGTTGATAAAACCATCAAAACTATTGTGTAAAACTGGCGACTTTTCGCGTGTCCAAAGATTGCTTTTCACCATCAACATGTAAACCACCGTATACCACCGTAAACCAAAGCAAATTATCTGCAATACAAGGAAGATGTTTTACACTATGCTTCCGGTATGCCGAAAAGATAAAAATGGTCTTAAAATGTCGACAGATCGTATTGTTTGCGTGTGGGTTTTTTTCCTTAAACTCCTGTAAATTTCTTCTCTGCGTGATTATAAGCCATTTAAATAAAGGTTGAACAAAACTGCTAGCGAAAAAGAATGCATACTATGACAAACAGTTTCATCACAATTGTTTTTATGGTGTGTGTTTGCAAAGAATTACCCTTGTATAGGAAAACCTTAGTTCACGTTTTGCCTCGTCAGCACAAAACAGGTAAAAATTTAATTTCAAGCTTCAAACAGAATCCAGGAATCGAAAGACCGTCGCAGACTTCCTTTTCACTGGGATTTCAGTGTGATATGTTGAAAGATTTCCGAGAAATTAGTGTTTAAAATATTACAATTTATATAGATTAACTTGACACTTATTTCACGAACGCGCGTTGGATATGAACTTTTAGGTAGCCGACGACGTACGGAGCACCGAGTCAGCTATCATAAGCTCATATCCAACAAGCGTGAGTGGAATACTTGTTTTATTAAATACCAAACACTGGATAAAAATATCTCGAATTGTATTTTCTACCGACTTGAGTTTTCGGCCATTTTGAGGGAAAATTTTCCGTGATAAAATTGTCAGTTTCCATTTTCGGACAAACTACAAGATATAGGATTTATACAGTGAGTAGAGAGCCAATCAGATTATCCAGTGTTTGGTATTTAATAAATGTTTTTATAAATGCAATCTTCGGTAAACCTGGAAATTTCCAAAAACACGTCACTCCAGAAGAACTTGGCGTGCTCAAATTTATCAGTGAGTACCAACTGTGTGAAAGTCTTTCATTCTGTGAACTCTGTTAATCTGAGACTTTCAGTTTAAGGTGATTCCCCCGAAAAAAATCCGCTTGATAGATTTTTTTTTCAAACTTTGTCAATATATTACTTATCATGACGGAGACATCATAAAAAGGGGGTGCCCGACCTCGCTTGAGATAGCAGGTGTTTGGTATTTGTTTCAAAATATTTGATATAGCTGCTTATTTAAAACAAATAAGCTGTATTTTCATTTGAAATATGTAACAAAGCAAGTAAATAAGCAGCTTTGAGTAAATTTCAAGTTTTGATGGCAATCGTAAGTTCAATCTTGGACTTCCAGCAGGAAAGGACACAGAAACGTTATCATGGTTACGTACATAAAAGGAGATTTTCTTGTGTTAATAAAAACGCTTTCAATTATATTTCAAGTTTCTGTCGATAGATTTTTGTAGTTTTTTCAAGTATCTGAGATCATTAAAATGTCAATGGAATGAGCAAAACATTTAGGGGGGCACCGAGTTGTTCTGGAGATATTGTGCAAAATATCGCTAAAATGAGCGTTTTTTGCTCATTTTCCGAGGGGAGCCTGGGGCGACTTTTACAAAAGCTGTCTTAAATCGAACAAATTTTAAACTTTCCAATTGATTTTCCAATTCCCAATTTAACTGTATAATTTTGTCAAGGAACAATGGAATCTTTCAAAAATTATAATTTTACCTTCATGCGCAGATGAGCTGCGCACTGCAAAGCAGGGGAATGACCTTAATTTATGCTAACTAGAAAAAAACGTAAACAACTACGTACGTCAGCAAAAAATCGCCAATAAATTAAAAACAGTGAGAATTATACAAGTACTCTGCAAGACCGCTGTGCAAATACCTTGCGGCCCAAACGAGCCATTCAATGGGCTAAATACAGCAGTGGACGCTTTAAGTGGACTGCTGTTGAGGGCCTTCATCGGTGGAGACTGGACCCTACCGGGGCTGGTGAAGTTGAGGCCTGTAACACCGCTGGCTAATATACCCGGCGGCGATGCACCATGTTCGAATTCTTCGGAGGTTTCCGACCAATCATCTACATCGGGCAGTCCATTTGTTAAGTTCTGTGAAGAAAGAGAAACACTAGTTCTAAACCAGTAATCAAATCTAAAGTAAAATTGGATTAAATAACCAACAAGAATTTCAGTTTTCGGACATATTCATTAGAAAACCAAGTGTTAAAAACCTGAATCGCTAAAAATACAGCTTCACATAAAAATAACTATTGGCCCTCATTCGCAGTTTTATTCTGAACGTGCATCTTTTTTCCTCGTTTCTACTATTCTTTGCTCAAATAGCTTTCAGTTTCCCCGAGAACTCGAAGATGAAATTTTCGATAAATGTGAACCAACAATTAAAGTTGAAGTGGGCTGGGTTTTTTGAGTTATTGCAGGGTGGAGTTACCCAACAGAAAATTCCAAGAACTAGAAAACAAGTGGATGAAAATTTTGAAGGATATTCGGTATGAATTACGTTAAAGAAAAACTAGCACGTTATGATGTACAGTTTAATCGTTATAAGTCATAAGGCCGTGAACAGTGGTGGAGTTCCTGCATCTGCTTGTATTAAACACTGTCCAGTGCTCATTTGGCTATTGAAAAATGGAAGTGGTGAACATAAAACTCACCTGATCTTCTTTGTCTTTGTCCCTCATGGGCGGACTCCTAGTTAGAAAACAACTGTCGATCAGTTTTTGTATAATACATGAACAAATGCGTCTCGTTATTTCATTTAACACATTTTAACTCATATTTTTACAGTTTGCGCAACAACCAATTTACGTTTTACAATGAGCAATTAGCAATAAACTATTAACATAAGAAAGATAATGGTACGAAAAACGACTTTTACAGCAATTCCATTTCCGTTTACTAGCTTTTCTTTACTCATGTGAATTGTTGCATACCCAACCTTTGTAGACTAATCTGTAATTCTTTGGTAATATTTAGATAACAGTATTGTGTTCTTGGTTTGATATCAGTAGTTAATAGTATTGTATGTTATCATTCATTCTTTTCTTTGATGAAAGAATGTGTTGCAAAACCAGCAGAAACTAGGCAACTTTTCTTGAACATTATACACCAGCTACTGACTTCACTAGCCATGTCAATTGACAGTTTCGATATTAACTTCCAATATAAAGGTCACCTGTTTCGATTAGCCCTCAAATTCGTATTACAGGTTGCCAACACGTATCAATTTGTAAATTCCTTCATTTGAATATTTTTCTGCAGAATATTGTTTTTGTTGAAAATGTAGAGAAAACATCGAAATATGCTCACAAAAACAAAAGCAAAAGCGCCTCAAAATGTTGTATTTGGGAGCTGATTGCTTGGTGTTTTCTGCAAGTAGTGCAGGATGATCTTGCGGCACAAGATTTTACCTCTACAACAATCAGTCTTCTGTTTCTTTAATGTTCTTTGTAACTTTCGTAGAAACAGCTTTTCTGTCTATGTTGATGCATACATGAACAAACAGTGACAAAAGGTACTTTCCTAGAGAAAGATTTACAGAAAAATCTATTTACCATTCAACAAATAAAGAAAAGATTGACTTTATAGTGTGCGGGAACAAATAAAGCCTGGGAATGGCGGTACAAATTACTAGGCGTCCTTGCCTTAACTCACTGAGAAAACAATGATATATTACGCCAGGCTAAACAATCAAGACATGCAGGTGAAGTCTTGCTCATTCAAACCCATATACTAATTCTCCGAGAAAGAAAGCTTCCTAACTTACTCCTCTCCATTCTCTTCCGTAAGGTCGAGGTCGCTCAATTCACTGTCCACACTCCCGTGTTTGGAAGTCACACTGGGTCGAGGCTGTTGCGCCATCTCCGAAGTACGCATGCGCGCGGCCTCGTACGTGGCGCTGAGTTTCTCTCTCTCCTGTAGGATCTGGCGCGACTTCTGATCCAGTTCCTCCCTCCTCTGCCTGCTGGATAGTTCCGCCAGCTTGGTACTCGCCTGTTGATCCAACTTGTTCTTCTTCATCTCTAGTTCTTGTAGCTGCATCTTTTCGATCTCTGAAGATTAAAGAACGAAACGCTTTCATGTAACTGTCAATATAAAGTCCGATGGGGAAAGGGGTAGGGTAAGGGTTGAGGATTTCGTAACGTGAGGCTACCCATGGGAGTGGGTTGTGACACACAAAACTACAGATACAAACACCAAAATGTAAATCTTTTGTACTTATCATTCTTGACCAGACTTATTATCCTCAGTAGGTGAATCTTGACAAA
>JAOBRH011055724.1:1242-18827 GCA_027575125.1 Umimayanthus parasiticus | reverse complement strand
ACAGTCCTTGTTTTAAAGTATCAGGTTTAATTCTCTTAAGCAACTCCCTGAGTTCTGAATGTCTACAGTCCTTGTTTTAAAGTATCAGGTTTAATTCTCTTAAGCAACTTCCTGAGACCTGAATGTCTACAGTCCTTGTTTAAAAGTATTTTAAGACTTTGAAACGGGCTTTTAAACAGCTCCCTGAGTTCTGAATGCCTACAGTCCTTGTTTAAAAGTATCAGGTTTAATTCTCTTAAACAACTCCCTGAGACCTGAATGTCTACAGTCCTTGTTTAAAAGTATTTTAAAGCTTTGAAACGGGCTTTTAAACAACTCCTTGAGTTCTGAATGTCTACAGTCCTTGTTTAAAAGTATCAGGTTTAATTCTCTTAAACAACTCCATGAGACCTGAATGTCTACAGTCCTTGTTTAAAAGTATTTTAAAACTTTGAAACGGGCTTTTAAACAACTCCCTGAGCCTCTGAATGTCTACAGTCCTTGTTTTAAAGTCTCGTGTTTAATTTTCTTAAACAGCTCCCAGAGATTTGAATGTCTACAGTCCTTGTATAAAAGTATTTTAAAACTTTGAAACGGGCTTTTAAACAATCCCTGAGTTCTGAATGTTTACAATCTTTGTTTAAAAGTATTTAATACTTTAGAACAACTCCACGAGTTCTGCATGGAGACTGTTCCAGAGCTTGACATGATGCTGTAGTTGAAAATGCTCTATCGCCCAAAATAGCACAAAAAGTCTTAAAGCAGAAAGCATTAGGAAAACTTCATTATATGAACAGACCCTGAGTAGAGTTTTAATAGTAAACTGGTTTTGAAGACAAAAGCGTGCTCTTGTATGGAATATCGCTAAACTTTTGCTCCCGATTTACTTTCCTTTTCAACTGAAGTGACATTCCAGATCTTTCACTGCTCTAGGATGTTCTACCCTCCCAGTAATTTTCAAACCGTGTTGAGTGTTGTTACCAAATACAAATTAGACAGTTACTATTCTATTGATATTCCTGTTGTGTCTAGCCAACTCATCAGTTGATCTTTTTAGCCTGTAGCTGTTATAACTTTCGCTTTAATTTCTTTCTTACACTCATTTGTTCAAAATCTAACTGTTAGAACAGTTGCTAAACAATGTTATCAAACTGGACATCTAACTTTACAACAACAGCAATATCTTTATTTGCACAATTTATTAAAGTTACTTGGATTTGAGTGTTGCTTGTTTTTCTTGACTCGCGTATACAGGTCAGTGGATGATACGCGGGGTGAACTACAGAGCTCCCACAATTCCTTTCCAGCTTGGTATAGCGCGTTGCAGATCTCAACCCGCTTTTTAAACAGCTGTATACATGCACAAACAAATCAATATTATAGTCTAGTTAATTTTTTCAAGATCGCAGCCTCCGATATTTTTAAAATGTTCACGATTTTTCATGAAATTGTGTCTGCATGCATAAATACATTCAAAGGCTGTTCCAGACCTTAAACTAACTCAGTTAATTCATTTATTCACCAAACGCATCAGGGACCGTTGAGAGGACAGCCCTACCACTTTTTTCTAAAATGATAAAGAGTTACTAAGAAAAAAAAAGTGTTTTTAGCCCCACCACTTTGAGCCACTTGTCAGCCCCACTACTTTCAAAGTAGCTCCGCACTCTCTGCGCATTGCTATATGATTCTATCGCTTGTTTACAAAGATAGAACAAACGTGATAATATACTGCCCCCTCGCCAGCGATGATAGTAGCTGATCTTCGTTCTCTACACAAGTGAAATTTATAGGAATGGACGCTTCTTTCTTCGTCTCAGCCTGAGATGTATTAATAAAACATATTCTTAAATTTTGACATTTTTGCGCCTGGTCGTTCCTATAGAAGAGGCTTGTACCAAAAAATACCCGTGCAGAACTGGGATGAGAGACAGCGCGACCCAAATGTGTACCGGAAAAGCAAAATCCGTGTAAGCATGGGGCTTATTTCTGTTGTAATGTGTGTTCCGTTCTTTGTGAGAAGCGACTCCTGGTAGAGTAGGGGCAAAAGAGAATTATTAGCCGAAACATTTCTTTGAGCTACTGATATAAAACACTGATATAACAGATATATAGCTGTGATCGAAGTTTTGACCAAACATCCATACTATGTTCTATTTTTCAGTTCTTAAAATCTGTTGAAAACTGAGGACCTTTAGCTTTGAGCGGATTAATTATAAGTTGACTTGAAACATTAGTTTGTTCATTCCGGTTTTAAGCGTCAGATTGTGTTAAATGAGTGATTAACACCACATTAGAAGCTATAGTAGGAAAGAAAATTTTTAAATGCATATATCAGTGATGTCGGAAGCCATATGAGAGTTGAGCTTCTCTTCACAAAAATCTATATTTAGTCCGGTTACAACGCTGTAGAAACAAGATAACAGGTCACTAACTCCTCCCATAAAAGGCAAGAACGTGTTCTTTAGTTCCAGACAATTACAGCAGCATGCACAGTTTCATTGAATTGGGGTTTTTTTTCAAAGTTTTTCGAAGACAACTTAAACTCACGCACGATATCGGCTAAGCTGTCAGTTCATTGTGTTGAATAATACTAGCATTTATCAACTGTTGTTCTTAATCGCTAAAACCACCGCATCTCAATATCCTGAAAAAAGGCTCAGACTTCATTCAACCGAAATAATTAACTTTTGTTCTACGTTTCAATATGTGAAAACAAGTCCTTATAAAAACACAGCCTGGTCAAACTCAACTATACAGTTGACTTCTGGTGTCCTACATTGTATAGTTTTATGTGATCGCATTAATTGGGGAAACCTGTTTTATGCATACAACAATCACTGATCGTACGCTGCTTATATCTGGTCCTCCGTACTAAAAAGCATCCCATCTCGGACGAAGATTAGTAAATCATTAAACCAAGAGGTCTAGCAAAATTTTGTTTTGTTTTCTGCACGTGTTCGAAAAGAATGAGCAAGTGGCTAGTAACAAGTAATTAGCACAGTTTCAGTGTTTCGTCTTCAAAAAAAATCTTCCACTCTGCTTCATTTACTAAATCCACACCCGCGACTTCTTGTACATAAATTTCGTGTTTTGTAAATTTTGTATAACTGTATTTATCAGCATTTTTTTAAGTTGCAAAAGAGACTTGATCAGTCTCTATTGTTCGCGGAATAAATTTCAGAACTTAACTAACTCTAGCTCCATTATACTGAAAAAGGAGTTTCTTGAAATTGTTATAAATCGAAAACTCTTCTTATCGCAGCAACTGAAAAGAAAAAGAACTGCAAATTGCCATAACGACATTTTGTTGAAAACCGAAAGCAAAAAAAAACTTAGTCGAATTTGATAAATCGGCTGAAATGAAGTACGATATTACAGGTTGCACATAATGAGCAGAATTCAAGAAAAAACATTCAAATAAACTTTTCTTTTTTAGTTTTGATCCGCGCGGCACAATACCCCGGCGGGGCCCGATAAGCCAACTATTAACGAAAACAAAAAAATCAAAATCGGTTCCATAAGGACGGAATATCAGATATTTTTTCTTTTGTTAAAAACTGTTTGAAACTAACAATGGATTAACTGTTATCGAGATTGGTAACAATTAAGCCGTATCTAGGATATTTGTTATTTGCGAATGTGTGTAACTACTTTTGTTATACTGGCAGATGCGATGCTTGGGTCTGTTTCTGTAGTGGGATAAACTGTAAATTCAAACTAGCTGCTATAGAAATACGACTCACACATAAAATATTGTTGATAGAGAGAACAAAGCTTCTCAAGAAACCATTTGTTTAAATTTAAATTGTATTTCTCTGATCCTATCTGAATTGTATTCATTACTTGGTAATTTTGCGACTTTTTATTACTACCACTGTATTGGCGATGTCTTTTTCAAATATTTTGAGCAGATGGCTTTACTTCAAAACAAACAACATCGACTTGACGATGTAATGTTGGTTTTAAGACCTATGATGTAAATACTGTTTGCTAAAATTGTCTGGAAATTGTTTGATCAAATAACAAAAATTGTTTTAATGTTTTTGTTTGGCTCAATTCTAAGAATTCTAGTTTGAATTGATTATTTACAGTCCTATTTGTCAAGCGATCAAAGAAAGTGTTTAGCTGGAAAGTCTCCTCGTTAATTAAGAGCGTTTTGAAAAGATCTGAACTCGCCGCTGTTTAAGTGCTCGAGACCGGCCGAAGATGAAAATATCACCAACTGGTACTGGATACTGAAGCGATTAAGAAGAGCGGATTATTTTTGCCATGTGGCTTTGTCTTTCCAGCCCTTCATTAACAAGGAGAACTTAAACAAATGTACTTGGACAATTGGATTACAAACGGCTCGTGTATTAAGGTTGCAAATTTGAAGGACCTACTCGCTCTATAATGACCGAGTTTTATCGGTTTTCAAGTCGTGAAACAAATCTTATTTTGAAATATTAAGGATATTTAAGTTCAGAGATTGGTTAACTTGCAGATTCTAAACTGTAGTTTAGTTCCCCTATTCCTTAATTTTCAAACCTTTTCAATGAAACCCTGGTAAATCGCTAAGGCTGCGAACAGATTCAATTAACTGAAAATTATTAATTGAAATCCTTCCCATGGATTTCAGTTCATCTTCGACTGATTTACATGGAAAAAAAGTTGAGATAGCAGAAACATCAATTGGCTTGATTGGTTCACCAATCAGTTTGCCGGATTGGAAAATTTTCAGCGTTCTTTTGACGCAAAATATAGTTGAAAAGAAAGTTAAACAAATTAGCAAGTAACATTAAACACTACGATCTTGCGACTGAAACGATATTGAATAAAACAATTAAGCATTATCATCATTTCAGTTTGGGTTAACCTCCTCCAAAAAGATTGTGATATACGATGCTCGTTTAAACTTGGGACATTTTGGATGTGAAATGTTTCATCTCAAAAGTCATAATCTGAGCATTCAAAACATGTACCGGGTTATCTCTCAAGATCGTAAAATCGCACAAGTTCAAAATACGTAAATGCTCAAATGGTGTACTTCTGAAATGATGTGGCTAAACTTGAGCCACTTTAAACTCAAGTGTTCTTAAAGCTTATGAAGTTAAGTGCCATTTAAACAAAAATATGGCTTAAACATAATTATGAAAATGTATATTTGTTTTGCAAAATAAGGACACAAATTGAAAGAGTCGCGTTTTGCTTTGAAAACACGAAGTTTGGTACCAGAGATTTGTTTGGACATCTTTTCGTGAAATGTCAAAAGAAAAACTGGTGACTTCCATTCGAAGTGAGAACTCTCTAACGAGCATCCCAAACAGAGCTTGGAACTTCTCCAGATTATGCAATTCTCTTTGTTCTTTTCTGATTGAGGTACAATCCACAATTTAAGTTCAAGGGTATTCTTGTCTGTTTTTTTCGTAATTACCTAGCTCTATCGATAAGTATGTAGTAGCTGAACTCAATACGTCCCTTGTAAATCATATATCAGTGAAAACTAAGCGACATTACTCTTAAAAACCATTTGCCGGTTACTATGTTGTAAGTTTGCAAGATTATATTGATTAATTATAGATCAGTAAGATTAAGGCAAGGCTACTGAGAAACGCGCAAGAAGCAGTCTAGGCTTTTATCCAAGCGCGACGTTTCTTTTTTCTTTCACTCTCTCATTGACACTAGTCACTACGCGATTTGCACTTCAAGACACGTGCCCAACTCGCTGGCCAATATTTTGCTTTGAGAAATAAAAGGAAATGGTCGTTTGTTCTACCTGTGTTTAGCAAGCAAGTGGGACGAGAAGGTAATGAATTTTTTATTACGAGCCCTGTAGTTGTTCAAAGCACCTGTTTTTAAAAACATCAAATCTTCACCGCAGGAGCTCGTGCCTTCAGATAAATCGTCGAGGTTTTTCGAGTGGATTAAGATTACCACAAAGCGATAACCCTTTTGAATTGTGAGTTGTAATCCTCTGCCGAGGAGTCATTGAGAATTCCGTATAATCTACAAAGGTTACTTTGGCGGAGATTTACATTCTGTCTGTGAACATCAAATTTTAGCGAAATTCATGAGGGGATTGTCTATGTCGGTAGAAACATAAATAAAGTCAAGTGGAGTGTACACATTGGATCTTTAGAGGTCGTTTTATTGTTTACTTAAAGCAGAACTACGTTTCAAGTGAGCTTTAAAGCTATCGAAACCGAGTCGTTTGACTAAGAATAATAATAAAAATAATACTTAATTATTACCTCAAATCTTGCGGCAGCATTACTGCTCGTTGTTTTGGATTATAATTTTAATTCTCTCCTATTCATTGGATATTCTCTCGTACCAAGAAAATAAAAAAAAAGTAGTTGTGTACAGTTAGCAATTATATTAATTTTTGTTAGGATATAAAGAGCTCCCACTGACAAGAACCACCGCAAACAACTCCTCGATTGTTGTTGACAGAGCAAATTGACTTGACTATCATTCGCGCTTAATAGTCAATACTATCAAGATGACCCCTTGTACAGTCCTCTAAAATTTGAATCAGTTCAACCTTGCTCGCAAATTAGCCTTTCAACAACTTTCTTCTCGTGTATCTTTGTTACTATTTTAAAACAATATCCGAGAAACCAAAGCCAGCAGCATTTTTTCTGGGCAGTGATTTAGAGACATTCAAAGAGCAAATAGTCAATAGTTAGTTACCTTCCTGCACCCTGCTGTGTGCAAATATCGGAGACGATGAAGACTTTTTGACCAAAAACGATTTGGGCATCCTGACTTCTTTTCGACGTCGTCGCTCTCGAGATGTGCGTAAATATTTGTGCGGGCGCTAGACATCAAGGGCTGTTAACTGCGGCACTGAAATGGTTGTTCACAACGAGATTACAATGTGATATACACCTGCCACTCAACTAACCAATGAAAGGGGTTCTCACGCCCCACTACGCATGTGCTAGCCCATGGACCAGCAATCGAGAATAGGAGCTTTTAAAGAGCGATATTGTTTAACAAAACAACCCGTTAATTGAGTACTATTGTTCGCTAGTTTTGTTGCCTAATTGGAGAGTTGTCCTTTACCATTAACTGAAGCCGAGTAAAGCTTAGAAAGCGCAGCTGTTGTGGTCGGGATAACTGTATGTTTTCGTTTGTACAGTACCAAGCGGAAACCGTAACCGCCACTTTTTGTTAATTTAATAGATTTGAAGATTTTTCCCTAGACCGAAACCCAGCAATATTTGGCACAAAATCAAAATTTGACCCTTAAAAATTTTGAGGATTTCTTTTTGAAATTTCTCTACCCGCTTTTTCGGTTGCATGTTATCCATTATATATGAAGTCAAACTTATCCGAGGATTACATTAAGGGTCTTGCAATTAAAGTATCTCCTAATGAATCGTATTCCTGGCTAGGAAATGCAAAGGTAACAATTATAACTTAAGTCTTCAAACTTACACAAGTGAATTCTGCATAATTGGTAGCCTTTTAGAAACATTTTCAGTTGATTTAAGGTTCAATTGAGCCCTATGTTTATTGAACTTTTAAAAGCTTTACCGGTAACTTGCTAAAGAATATTGTTTCACCTAAACAAAAGCTGTTTTTGCTGCGTAAAATATTTGTATTACACTACGATGAAGCTATTATCAAAACCCTGCAATTCAATAATTCTAAATTTATGAGCAAAGTAGACGATAGTTTTCATCATTTACAACTCGACTATTTCTAAATGAACTGTAATGGACAACATTCTCATTTTTTCCCACTCTATACGGTTTTGTATACAAATTTTATTTTGGAATTCAATCTGAGAGAAGACTCTAAATGCGATAGTTTTATTTTCAAGTTCGTTTCAAGTTGCAGAGTCCTCGGGTGTAGAGTCAACAGTAATTTGTTACAATATATCTGTCGTAAAAAACAAAACATTTAACCGCAAGCATGTTTGAGGTTTATAGTTAAGCTGACCCAAATTTAAGCTTTAATTTATGGCCGATCCTTACTGTTGTTATTCCAAATTTTGCGCTAGTGGGGATTTTTTTATATCGAAATCCGGCATAGGTGTTAAAATATGTAGCAATTTAAAAGTTCCAGCAAGTGAAACATCCAATTTTCTCAGCTTAAAGCAAATGGTGACACTTAAATCTCAAAACCTTTCATTTTAATTCTGCAGTTTCTTTATTGTTCTTTTTTGTTCAAAATACACGAAAACGCCTTTTTGGCCAATTTCAAATTTTGCCTAATGTCTTTTGTACCTAAAATAGCTGTTATAGTAGTGAAAATTGGGGCTTCTATGGATTTGAGACAGAGCTTGAGGTTGTTTTCAACTTGCTCTTAATATTTGAGCAAACTGAGGGACAACACTCTTATCAAGATGGAGGCTAACAAAAAGTAGTGAGTATCTAAAGGTCTTTCTTTCTATTCTCCAACAGAATCTTAGGTTTAACATGAAATTATAAGATCCGGCAAGCAGTTGTTTACACTATTACAGTATTCTATTTACAATGCTCTAAAAATATTCAAAATCAACAATTACCAATTATTTTAATGGTATAATTTTAAAACAACAAAGGGTTGCTATTGGCAAAAATAGACGAGCAAGTTTCAGTTACTAAATAAAAATATCAGTTTATCGGTCTTCAAGAAATCTTTCTATTGAATAAAGCACAAAGTCAGAGGAACACGAGAGAATATTAAAACATGCAGATAATATCTTCGTTCTGCAAGTTAATAAGATAAAACAAAATTGTTTTTGAATTAATACAATGCTTTAACAAAACACCCCCCTTAATTAATGAAAATTCCAAACAAAAAGATAATTGAAATTAACTGCTGGAAATTGTTGTCCAGCAAATGTTTTCTGTACTTCCAAAACCTAACATGAAACGTACCAAAGCCAGTTATCCAGAAAATACATCTTTTCTGATTATGAAGCTAAAAAATTGAATTAAAATGACATTTAAAAAAAAATTAATACTAATTCTAGCCTGTTTTCTGGTTTTTAACAGCTGATAAAAGCTCTAAAAATATTTATTTCAAAGTTGGTCGAGAATTGGTTATTGCAAGCAAAAGAAAGGAACATTTTATAACTGACACATTTCAGCCTTTTCTGGCTAAAAATTTACATACGTGAGCTGTAGTTTCATCAATAGTGCGTATTGCTCTTAAATTGTCTCAGTGAATTATTCTGGTCACTGACTGCCGAAATTAAATAAACTGATATAAGAAGAGGATGTTTACAAGGTAAACAGTAAACAATCAATTGTCCTATTGATCGACTTACCGGCTGTCGGAAATGATTGACTGACTGATGGAGTGAACTACGCAGTAATCAAAACTAACCGATTCACTAAACCACTCACACATTCGCTTGCTCACCCGCTGCAATCACTTTCTAAGTATCACTGGAAATTCTCGTCAATTGTAGTGATACTTATCTAATCTATTTTCACGTTTCTGTTTAACTTAAATGGATCACAGATAACTAACGATTGCCAAGGTCACTGCCAACTTTATAATAATTACACAAGGAGAAATTTTCTTGTAACCGACGGCACATAATGAAAACCCGTGAAAAAGAAAAGAAAAATTGATAAGTGTGAAGTTGGCATAGGAAAGAAACTTCCAAACAAACACGCACCTTACTTCTGATCAGTTTGTTTTCATAATTTCATTATAATAATCTAATTACTCTATTACTTTTCAATTTGTAAGAACCAAATATTACAAAGTCTTTGAAATGGCGACTAACCATTCATTGCAAAAATGGTTGTTACAGTTATATATGTGGGTGGCCATTATAAATCCTATTCTATTTAAGTGTTGAAAAAGAATGTGAGTTTACAATTTCTTAATTTGAACGTATATTAAAAACAGCTACAAGAAGAGCTAGGGAACACTTTGCCTTTTTGTGTTCTGTAATTGAACATTAGTTGCCTTTTAATCAGTGTTACTTGCACAATGAACTCAGTGCGATCCCGTACTGGAGATCTGCAGTTTTTAAGAACTATATAACTTAAAGACAAAAAGGATTTCTTAATTATTAAAATGTTGTTACGAGCTACAGAATTATAGATAAAACAGTTAATTTAATTACCTTTAGCAATGGAGACAACTGAGACAAATTAGACTGTTCAAGACCTTCTATTAAAACAAGTACATTCATGAGAGAAGCATAAACAAAATTACCATCTATTTTTGTGAAGTGTACTTATGAAATTAGTCATTTTGCATAATTATCCAATACAATTTGGAAACTTGCAAAACGCCGCGTTCAACAAAATGATATTTTTTAAGTAATGTCATGTAATACTTTCTCAGCAATATGTTAACGATTTGAGCCTCATTTCAACTATGATGTATGGCTGGATGGTAAAGTGAACATCTGAATGAATAATTACAAGAAAAACTACAAAATCGCGCTGCGAGTAGCCTGCGAGCATTTTCGCCAAGTTTCGCGTAAATGAGCCGGCTCGCAGGCTACGCTGTGAAGATAGTTACTAACACTACTGTTGGTCCTGTTGTTGAATTACGGGGATGGGACGGGGTTTCCCTTTCGTAGACATTCGCTGCCATTAGTAACAGTCGATGGCCATTTCGAACAACAGTCTTTTGTCGTTTTCATGAAGAAGGCGAGGTCGCGTGATCGCGGAAATACAACCAATACTAACCCTGACCCCAACCCTAATCCACAGCAAAATTAACTCTAAAAGAAGAAACGAAATAGGAAAAAAAAGAAAGAAAAAAGCTTAGCAAAAAGTAAAAATATAATAGCTGTGCGTTGAACTCGTGACCCGACTAGCATTCCAATCTGATGAAACAGAGTTCTGATTAAACACTGGAAGATTAGTTTTGAAAGAAAACTGTTTTTTCTATGTGGGCGAATACGCTGAATGGGATATGGTGTTTAGCTGACGTTTGGAGCGTCAGCCCTAATTCGTCGGAGTTCTGGTTGCCTTGCCCGTATAGCCCTTATGATTGTTCCAGGCAATCAGCACCTACCCACTACTAAACTAACAAATATTGATTTAAACAGTGTCAAATGTGAGGTGAAATAAATTTCTTTGCTGTTGTTGTTGTTGTTGTTGTTGTTGTTGTTGTTACACTGCTACAAAGCCAACAACTTGATTCAGTGCCGTTCATATTCTTTTCACTGTATATATATTACAAATGGCATCGACTGTCAGGTTATAGATGAGATCGAACGTTTACGAAAGAGAAAATAAGCATCGCAGTAGACAGCCGAAACAAACGAAAGGCGGTTATCATGCATGTCAGCACTAACATATGTGCAGAATACTGTACTCTGCTCTTGACCTTTCCTATAATATCCGAAACTCTGAGAACATTTTGCAAGAACCTAAACCAAGAACCATTTATCAGATCTTACACGTAAATTTGTGTATTCTGGAGTTGTTTTAGTATGGGCTCCCATCTTATCTGAAATACGTAAGTCATAACCCCCTTACCAGCTTTAAGAAGGACGTAAATGACTTATATTCACCAACGGACACCCACACGGCAAACACGTAAAGGAGTATTTTGATTTCCCATTGTCTTTTATACTGACATTTTAACCGTGTGCAAATATATGTTTGTCTACGTCTCTGTCAATGACTTTCCATCCCCGAGAGTGTACCGAAAGTACAGTGGAACTCCGATGTAACAATACGCCAAGGGAACAGTAAAATTATATCGTTGTATCGGGGTATCGTTATATCGAAACTCCCGATACAACGATATGGCCGTAAAATAGCCGAAGATATCGTTATATCGGGAACAATTGACTGGCAAGGAGGAGAGAGCTAAAGTCTCAAAGAGGACAAAGTTAAAAGTGGATAAAGAGGCGGCTTAGAACTCGTATATCATCATAAAGAGCTGTTGACAGAATAGCTGAATAATAATCGATTACTGCAATTCAATATATCTTTGTTGTTGATATCTTGTATTAGCACTTAACATAATATCGTTATATCGGGAACAACTTTACGTTCGGTGCGCCAGATTCACATCGTTATATCGGGGTTATTGTTATATCGAAGATCGTTATATCGGGGTTCCACTGTACCCGAATAAGATGAGAGCAAATACTGGCTACTAATAGTTGATTAGTGCCGTACTCGACTGGTAAGCGCCACCTGCACCCACGATAGCAAAAAATACCAATAAGTAATTAGCCTGCATTCGATTTATATTAACAAGAGCCACGCATGAATAAGGCAAAAAATTATGACCGATGATAAGTGTATCCCCGACAGACCACGGCACATACGGAACCTATTGATATCCATGAAGGGCGTTTTTGAACAGAATCACAACATAATATAAAACCATAGGATTCGTTTCAAACCATCAGCTCAGTGAGATTTATTCACATGTTCAACTAAACACTTAAAATAAGAAAGTGAGATTAGAATTTAAAAAACTGTAATGTTTGTTCAAAATGTTATTTTATTCACACTTAAAAGCGCAGTCCTCGAATAAGTGGTGCATCAAAAAAGTCTGCAAATTAAAAAAATTGGCGATACTAGGATACAGCAGCGTACAGAAATTTAGTAATAAAACTTCCAAAATGTGGCAATAAAAATTTCCTATTTGAAGTATTATTACGGAAGGCCGGGGGCTATTATGAACTTTTTACTCTGCCTATTCAAACCGAACGATGTTGCTTTGCAATTGTAATTCTGAACTATTGGACGAGGATTCAAGGTGATCGTTTGGATTAAAATTTACGAAAAATTGCGTTATTATCCAGAGATTGTAGATCATGTTTTCATTTTTCTTAACTTTTTGTATAAATATCGTCTCTTCTTTCCTAAATGGATATAATATTTGTAATTGGCAGTGTTTAGATGATTGAATGTTTTTCTTACTTTTGTTAGTGCAAGGTTGCTCCTCAGATGAGACGGTGTCCACCTTGGCTATTCTATTCTGTCGTGACACTATCGTTTACATTTTAATCGTGTTTTATCAAGATTGAAAGTGCACGACCTTGCTAGTTTGCATCAATAAGCTACTTGTTTTAAGCCTCGTTATTTTGCGGAAGTATTTGCAATCGAGCATCCAGTTTAACACGGTTGGACACCGAAGAGACCCTGGCAAATTATTCGTCTTATAAAAGGTGTCGGTAATATCACAATCTTACCCGGCTGGGCTCGTTCTTCGTGGCGATATGAGAGATCTCTGCTCGCAAGGTACTACATCTTAAAAAGCTCTAGTGGAGTGACTACAATATAAGCCAGCTCTATGATCTGCTAAGCTAGTATACCAGAGAATGCATGTTTGTATATGATCGAGGAAGCTCATTGATCATTTAAGGAAAAAACAACAACAACAAACACTTGAAATTCTTTTAAATTTAAGAAATTGAAAAACATGCTACTATACTGATAACAAAGGTGAAAAGACGGGAAAGAAAAGGAAGAGAGAACGAGAAATATGGCATAACAATGGCGCGTCAGCAATGGGCGGAGAAATTTAACAGTGTAAGGTAGAGTTTGACATGAAAATTCAGCGATCTCTGCGACCGAGCCAAAGTGCCGTTGTCTATACTAGAAAGCTATCGGAATTACGCAGGTCTTTATGAAACAAGTGTGTAAGCATTTCGTAGGAATCAAACGAAGTGTCCGATTCAGAGGGTAAAGGTGTCCGTACCATGGAGACTATAGGTTGTACGTACGTATGATCTAACTTATAGCAAGCATTTTAATGTCTTTTGGATAATTATGTGAGTATTTTAGGGTCACTTACTGAACATTTAATAAGTCAAATAAGCATTAAAACTTTCAAGGTTTAGTGGCCGGTGAAGGAAAATAATAATTAGTGACGATCTATTCGGTATTAGAGACCTGTAGATCTACTTAGATTACGACACGACCTTTTGGTACGGTCCAAATTCGTGTCAGGAGTTAGCAAATTTGTCGGGTCAAATTTTGTGGCCGTCCTCCTGCTAACCACGAGAATTGCTGAAGATTTCGTAGTCAATATAACGAGTATCTTACATAAGTGTTTAAACACTGAGAAGTCGTACTCGTAGTTAAATCTGGAGCGTTTCTATTGACTCCTTTAACAGCATGGTGGCCGGTCTTGAACTGGTTTGGGTTTGTTTCACTACCGGTTCGTCTGGCCATGCACTCCGGCCGAATCCATCTGTAACAATATCGGTTTGGAATAGAAAGAGGATAAAGATGGTCGACCACAATAGGGTTATTAAATCCCACCATACCGCCAAGATCTATGCGACAAGAATAAATATGCTATAAAGTGCCTGCAATGGAGGCTAGCTTGAATCCCATCCCGATATTTCTTTATTGACTTTCTACTTTTCATTTTTCTCACATTCTGCTCCCGGTTGTTCGAAAATGGGTTATCGCTAACCCAGGGTTTGAATTTTTACCCACGATTGGGCTTATAAATTTGAGTTTACGTAATTGGGCTTCATGAGTGTTTCAGCAATACTTTATAAAGACCGTACTTTGTGTTCCTTGATAAAGAAGTTTAATTCTAAAGTTTTGCCTAACCCTCGGTTAAGTTTAACCGATACTACTTTCGAACAAACGAGCTCTGGTCTCCATATATTACAATGTACACGCCTTTTTTATAAGAACAAGTAAGAAAAACTTTAGCTTGAGATTTGCCCAAAAATTAAGAGCAAGCTAAGAACAATCACACGGCTGAAATTTTTATCAGAAGAATTTAACAAATTTATTTAATCCTTGTACACAGATTGAGATGTACATGAAACAAAACTTGTCAGGCCGGGCGCTGGAAGAGTGATAAGCAAACTCGTCACGTTCGCGGACGCTTTATTGACAGTTTCAAGTCTTTTCGCTGGATGAAACAATAGCAAAAACATATTTACAGCTTAGTGCCATTTTACATGTATTGTTCCGGGCAAGTAATCCGGCCTCTTTTTAAAAATATTAGGAAATAAGAACAATTAAAGAAAAATCTGAGGCGGCTGAAATCGCCAAAATATTAAGAACAGCCCAGCCTCAGCCGAATGTTACTGGTTCCTAAAAAAAAAAAAAAGTGCGTAACACACGAGGCGTAATTTTTCTGAAAACAACATCATTCAAGGCTCTTACCATCTTAACAAATGATACATATACTAGAACAATTGATTCAAAAATTAGTTCGACTATCCGGCCAGCTGTGGACAGCAGCGTATGTTTCAATATATTTTTTTCTTCGAAATGTGAATGAAGAGAAAATGTTGGAGCAAATCTGAAATGTACGTGTGCAGACCAGCTTGACTCGTGCGATCTCTGAAATCGGCTATTTCAAGCTATATCAATTCCCGAATCTTGACATGCATGTTCATAATCACTGTTTTCCACTTCTGGCGCTTGTGAAATGCCCTCTGTTCCGCATCCCTCTCAGTTAAGCCATCCAGAATCCCGCTTATAATTCTTATCAGTCCGAAATCCCGTCTTCAAAATCAGAATGATACCGCACCCGAAATAACCATTGATAACCCTATATAAAGTGATATGTTTTAAAATAACACCCGAATTTCAAATTATGATCTGGATAAGAATGTGTTTTGCTTCTCGATTTTTCTTAATTTTGCTGAAAACATAAATTAACGTCCTCAGTCCGCCTGAAACCAAGCTGCGCTCAATATGCCTCATGTATTTAATTAACTGTCTATTTTTCAGGGACAATGCTTCTCACTAGTTTTGCCGGACTCCTGAATAAGTTTCCAAGGGATTAAAAAACCAATTTGTAATCATTGGAAAATGAACAAAGTTGAAGATTTTCTTAGAATGATAAACAATTAAAAAAGTACGTACGGCCTCATGCCTGTTATTTCAAGAAGGTTCGTTCATTAGTTTGAACATACTGATAAATTTTTCACATATAGATAGAGCTGGGCTCAAAAAGCGTAAAAGCATTTCTAGATGAAAAATTGAAATTATTAGCTTTTCAATTAACAAGAAAACACGAAAAGCTTCATAGTTTTGACAACAATAGATTAAAAATTATTCAAAGTTTTCTTTATGCTGTAAGGTGGTGTGCGATGCGCTTTATTTGTTACTTATTATTATTTTAAGCTTTTGCCAGCAATTTTATTATATATGGAAATGAGTAAAATAAAGCTGAACTTTGCACAAAATCAAGAATGCCGAGCCTTAGCCAAGAGATCTCGGCTGGTTCTTACAAGAAAAACGTGTGTTTTTTTTCTTACTAAGTTTCGTGAGATTGGTTGCATTTAGTTAACTCTTGTTCGAGCATGGCCCCCTCGCTGTGTTACGAAACACATCTTAATTGTGCAGAGACAACAAAGCGTTTCGTAAAACAATTACTAAAACAGCAGATCATCAGTGGGACTCCTAAAATGACTGCAATTAAATACGCAATATGGTTTCCGCCCCTTTACAAAAATCGTAGACCAGTTGCAGAACATTTTTGGGCGGAGCAACCATTAAAGCACTGTTAGTGAATGATATAATGAACTAACAGTCTTGAAAAGATTCTAACAAAACAGTTAGATGACAAAAGCAAATACAAAAGGAAAGTAAGCAAATTAAACTTCCAAACAGTGCAAGACCTGATGGTGATTATACGACCGTAAACGTTTTATATAATATAATTTTTCTTGTCTTAAGTATGCTGGCAACTGTAGAGCGATTTATATTTGATTTAAATAGAGTTGAAATAACTTTGGCTTGATTCTGAGATCGAACAATGAATGTGTCTGACACAAAATTTAAATATTTACTCTTTCTTACACAAGCAAGTCACCGTTGAATCAACAAAGAATTTCAATCTTAATTGTCTTGCAAGTTCATCGATGTGATAGGCTTGGTTTTGTTAATTTTAACTTGTGCATTAAAAAGGTTTTACCAGAAGAATAGACTAGCTTAACAATTCCCTTAACGCCTTAAGGCACCTGAAAGACGAAGCTGTTTTATTAAAACGAAAAAGAGATGAAGTTAGCAAAAATTAGAGAACTGATTTTAAATATAATGTAGATTTTCTTTCTTCTAAACACGGTACACTTCTATTTCTGAACATTCCCCCCTCTAAATACAGTAAACTGTCTCCAGCATAAGGGTGTATTCGACCTACAGTTTTACACATGCTAGTTTCTGATCTGGCTTTAACTTCAGTTAAATTATACCAAGAAGCCGACAATAACAAGGGATCTGGCAGTAGACAAACATGTACAAAACGCTATGGTGTGGCTGCTTTGTATATCTATCAGATGAATACACAAGACGCATAAATTTTCATCTATGAAAAGGACTCATCTGCATGTGTAAATCCAAGATGTTCAAAAAAGACAAAGAAAATGAAGAGCTTAGCTTTTGTAACGCCTCAAACAAAACAAACCAATTTGTTCGTTATGAATAACCAATTTTCTGCCAAATCTCTGAAAGCTATCAAACGTCTCTCCTTTATACTCATGCAGTTCGAGAAATTGTTGATCTTAATATCGTCTGAAAAAACTGTAGGTGTTAATGCAAATTTCATGCTATGTCGGTTTGATTTTGACAGTACTACACAAGAAAAAGTCTGACTGTTAAGTTGTATCCGTTTACGACTGACTATAGTATTTACCTCAAATAGTTTTTTGTTTAATTCTTTATATTTCTGTTTTTAAAACTATGTACAATGCTTCCACATTAGCAGTTTTAAGA
>JAOBRH011054613.1:0-13205 GCA_027575125.1 Umimayanthus parasiticus | reverse complement strand
AAAAATTTGAACCCAAAAAAATCGCGGGGGGGGGGTCAATTTGACCTCCCCCCCCCCCTCAAGGCTTCCAGGGTTAATAGGAAGGCAGGCAGCGAGGCCGAGCTGTATAAAGCATTGACTCATAACTCGGACGTCCCGAGTTCGACTTCCCTACGCGCAGGCCAAGCTGGTGTAATAGCCTTCTGGCCAGCATTCCTGCCTGTTAGAGTTTTTTAATCTGTATGATTTACTGTGTATATCATTACACTACAAAGTCTCTTACCGGGACTGATCTGTCATTAGATAGTATATCTTTTCTTACTGATCATGGACTATGTGAAGCGAACTGATTTGTCATGATAGTTTGCTGCTACTTGGTACCTGCCGATGTTACAGCAACGTTTCACTTACGTTCAACGTCCAACGAACAATCGTTTCCATGGCTACTTTAATGTTTAATTGCTACTAGTACTCAGCAAGTGGTCGAAAGCCCCTGTTTAATAGCACTTATAAGTGATTTTAACAGCAACTGCCAGTAATCTATCTCCCTATACTGTGAAAAGGAGGAAACATTTCGTACGTAGAGTTCAGTGGCACAAGAAAATGGAAGAAGGAAGGAGGCACCTTAAGTGTTTTCTCCTGGGGCGGATCTAGGGGCGGTTTGGGTGGTTCGGTCAAACCCCTAAAGAGTGAAACGCAAGTATTTTTACCATACTTTTTCTTGTGAAAAAGGACTTGTTAAACAACAATAACAATTAGATAATGTAGGCAGACGTTTGCCCGAACTCCCTCTCACAAAATCCTGGATCCGCCCCAGTTTCTCTTAGTTGGTTTAGAGGATTGAACATGCAGGCAGTGAAGCCGCAGGTCTGCCCCGGGATCCTTCGCTTTGTCAACTGAAGTTGATGAGTTTTCATTTCGGCTGAGACTCAATAGTTTTATTTTCAAAACCACACCAGGCAGGTTAAGGAGTTGCCTGACGCGAAGCCTGCTTGATTGAAGGTTATGAATGTTTTTTTAAATGTTCTTTTAAATTGCAATTCGAGAAGCTAGACTATAAAAGAAAAGACAATTATTAAAAAATGAAACAAGAAACACCAGTGTTAAGACAACACCTTTCACTGCTGTTGTTGTTGTTGTATTTCTTTATCGGATTAATAGTCCATTCCACAGTTCCTGAAAGGTAACCACGCTTTTTACATGAAACCGAGGCGAAGGTTGAGTTCGCACAGTTGGAGAAGTGCAAATAATAGACATGCTAATAAGTTTCTTTCTCATGATAATTATTTCCTCTTCTCTTGCTGTGCCAACTCAACCTTCGCCTCGGTTTCATGTACAGGCTCAGTTACCTTTCAAGAACTGTGAAAAGGACTATTGTTTTAGATGATTTCATCTTCAGATACAAGGAGGGTCATGCGCCAAACTCCGTTCTATATTTCTCTCTTTCTCTCTTTCTTCCTTTACACTTTGAAAGCAATGTCAACGGTATAAAAAAGAAGAAAAAAGCAGCAGAGAAATCCCTTTCTGGGCAATATCAACTTGTTAGAATGCGCACAATTCACGTGTCACTTACCTTAACGAACAGATCGCAGGTGGTTCTCTTGTACTGTAGAGACACATTAAGTCGCCCCAGTCCCACTCCGGGTGAGATGGACGGCCCACTTCTGCCTCTTGGCTCTCTCCGGGGGTGTATAACTTGCGCTGGAATATTAACCGGGATCTTTGGTGGGGATCCTGCGGTGGCGCCGGCGGCTTTTGGCTCTCGCCCGCCCGTGGCCCCCGCTTGATCTTGACTACCTTTCCTAGGGGAACTCCCCCGACGCGGAGACAGCGCTCTGTCCATACTCCCCGGCCTATCACTTGCACCACTCCTGTCAGTACTACTCCGTCGCCCCATCAATCCCCTGTCGCTGCTTCCCCGACGGCCCGACGGTGGAGTTTTCAGTGCCGTAGGGTCAGTATCCCGGGTTAAAGTAACCCGACCACGACTTCTCCCGGTATGAATTTGCGAGTCTGAATGACTTTGAATAGTCTGCTCGATTTCTACAAGCGGTTTAGTAGTTTCTATTCTGTAACTCATGTCATCCTTTGTTAAAGTGTCGATTCTAGTTATCGTAATCGTAGGTTTGATTGGAATTGGCCTAACGAATTCAAAAGATTTACTATCCTTAGGTAGCGACCTGGGAGACTTTAGCTCTTTCCCTGTCCTGTGCTCGTAAATGCTCTCCGAGCTGTCCCCGCTCGAGGTACTCAGCTGGAGCAGAGACGCGCGCCGCGGACTCGGCACACTAAGGTTCTCCCCGCCACTGCTTTTCTCTGGTTGACTGTTCACGTCGTCGTTAGCAGTTCTATACGAACCGGAATCACCTTCGCTAAAAAACTGTTTATCTTCTACAGGCGAATTCTGTGTCGACGTTGTGCCGCTACTTGTCCGAGAGGAATGTTGCACAAAGCGTTGAACGATTCCTGGCATGAAGGGAGGGATAAATAAGTCTTGCGAGGAGCGAGACCTACCGTCCCTGCGCCACAGTCTGGGTTCCCCATGCAACAGCTCGTCCGCTTGGCGTTTCTTGCGCTTACAGCAGTAGTAGGTCACGTACACAGAGATGAGGATCACCACTGGGATACCTGTGGCCAGCCCAGCAACCAGAGCCACTACAATACACAAGTAATTGTCCTATTTTAATACTATCGTGTTTGTTTTTACAGTACAATACAATACAATACAATACAATACAATACAAACCAATACAAACCAATACAATACAATACAATACAATACAAGTCAGTTTTGGAGCCGTTACAATGCTGCAGGTCATTTGCATTCTCATATTTAAAAACATGTATTACTATTGAATTGTGGCATTGAAGCAGGGAAAATACAAGGCATCGTCATAAGAATTAGTTTACCGCCGCGACTAATTGCAACCTGAGCTTCATCAGTTTCAAAAAATTAAAAAGTTAAAACCATTGCACAATCTATTACGCAATATTGAAAAACGGCAATTTAGATTACAGACAAATCGGTTCAGTAGGATAAACAACTGAAGGTGACCCTTAATATACCACTCTCTTACTGTTTTGCTGCAAGCTTACAACACTGAGCTCAGAGATTTTCCCGCTATTCGTGATTACAAACTCAAAGTTTACAGCAAAGTATATCCCTCACCTGAACTGTTGTTCATTCCAATCAACATTACAACAGATTACAATTTCCTGCACACGCGAGACGGACCTATTTGGGGAAACGATTCCACATTAATTGAGTTACTTAATCATCGATTTTTTCCATGCTAAGCACTAGATTCTATTTCCGTTTATAGAAAAATGAAACAAGAACTTCGCCAGAGTGTTTCTTGAAGAGGTAAAGAACCACAACAGCAAAAACGTTTAAGATAAATTTAGAACAAGCAATCACATTTTGTTTGCTAAAACTAGTAGATACTGTAAACTGGTTCTACCATGATTTATGTAAAACAAAAATTGTAAATTTTATAATGATCGCAGTGAAGTTGAAAGATCAAGTTCATTTATTTTTATGAGTTCTATATAATACATTCAGACTTTTGACAAATATTTATAGAAAAACTAAGTACAGCTGAAGATATCAGCTGCCCATCACGGTAATTTTTTCAGCATTTTTGCCTCTATTAACATGAGACAAGGCATTTCTTAGTCTTAGACCAACTGTTGTCATTGAACTGAGAGAAAATGTTCAACTGAAGTTGTTGTACACTCGAGGCTTGTCATCAACTGTCATTGTAATTACAAAGTTGTGTATTCATTATCATAGAGCGTGTTAAACCAAAACATGCATTTTTGTCTGGTTGGCCATTAATTGCAATGCAGATCACATATAAATAGATAGATACATATACATATACATATACATATACATATACATATACATATACATATATATACAATAATATATATATATACAACTGAGCGCTTGGCAGGGTTCATTTCTCAAAGCGCCTAGGAGCTAAACGCAGAAAGTTTTAATTAAGTTTAAAACACTGCACTTTAGATTTTATTTCATGGGAAAAAGAGCTTATTAAAACAGATCTTTGTAGATAATTACAGAAAACTACAGTAAAACAGTTAAGTTATTAATTGAGAACAAGGTAGGGCGTTTGTAAAAGTTAGAAACGAGAAGTCCTATATTCGTAAATAAGTTTTGTACCTTACTTTCATATACCTAATCACAAAAAGTAGAAAGCAAAAAGTTGACAATGGCCCAGTATTAAATAGCCTAATATTTCGAACCTAATGAAAGAGCACAGTAAACACTTGTAATCGAACACTGCTTATTTAGAAACTGTCATCTGCGACTAAATCTCGCCGCTTGTATGTTAATTCCCCAGACCGCGTCCTTTCAGGTCAGTGAATCATCTTTGACTGTATGATTCAAACACATACTCAAGTTCTTCGATAGTTTCTTTCCCCCCCAAAAAAAGAACTTAAAAACTAGCACGAACTAATTTTTATAGAACAATATTAAAGTAATAATGATTTTTGTAAAAACTATTGGATACGAGAAAAAATAATGCCCATAGAAATCTTAAGTTTTTACAATGGAAGTTATTGGGATAGAAATATTGCTTCTGAGAGCATAAACAGTAATTTGTACATTAGATTGTACTAAACACTAAAGTTTGCAGTTTACCACTTCAACCGTTGTATGAATAAATCGCAAATAAAATATATTTATATACAAGAACTCCATAAATAGCTTACTGTTCGGGAGAATGATGATCGATCCTTTTCCTCTTTGTCATTCACTTGTGCCAGATGGTTGCCTAATTTTCGAAATCGATTAAGTCTCTCGACTATAAAAATTGAGCAAAATGACAAGTGATTGGTTGTTCAGTCATAACTGATGTTTGGTTGCCTCTTCTTGACGCCTGGTATTCTAGTGTTGTGACAAATTCATAGATATCTTATAAAGGCGCTATAGATACTCGTCGGAGAGTAGCTTTACAACTGCCCGGTAGATCACAGTGACGACAAGTTTGAATCGAAGTCTGTGGCAAACACGCTGACAATGAAATATTCATGATCTTACGGGATTCCCAAAATGACACTGACAAAGGTAAACCCATTTCTCTTCAACCAATCAATGACCTTCTAATACGGCTAGGATCACTGCACTGATAACAGCAAAATCTGATTCATTGATTATAAAACGGCCACGTGGGGAATTGAAGTCAAAGGAAAATATTTAAAACTTCAACAACAAAAATCGAGAAAATAGAGCAAACTGTTAAAACAGGAAATTTTTAAATTTTCTCGTCCGTGTTAGTGCAGTTTTTGTCCGATCAGAATTAGAGCATATTAGAGACTGCAGCTACTTAACTCATAAAGTTAAAACAAAATTAACATATTACACTGCCGGCGACAGGAGTGTATATATTAATGGAAAAAACGTTCAATGTACAGCAAATATAGGCGGTTTAACTATATAAAAGGTTTCAAAAGCTCTTGGAAGTAAAACCAAAAACAAGTTGGAGAGACTGTAATTCGCGTGCTCGATTGAGCCGACGAAAAAGAAAAGCCAAGTGTTTCCATAGCAACTGATAAACTCTTCACCAGTCATGTCATTTTGGTTCGAATAAGCGATCTTATTAGTACACCACTGTTTGTGTTTTTGACAAGTACATGTTAAAATCGGCGTTGTTAAGTTTAGATTTGGTGTCACACAAGTCACTTCAAAACACTTTAAACACATACACAGTCTGAAAAATAAGTTTGCTTAGGCAATGTTTCATGCTGCAGGCGGAAGTTAAAAACAAATGTGTTCAGGATCTTAATTTTGTTGTGACACGAAATTCAACAGGTAGAAACAATACAAGATACACTTTTTTCGCATAAAACAAACGCATACATGTACACAATATTCCAATTGTTTAATTGCGGGACAAAACTTTGTCCAAATATAAGTGTTAATTTTTAGACCATTTTGCTGAGTTTTTGAATGAACAACCGAGTCGAAGGCAGCCAAAATACGGAACGGATTCACAGCAAACGAAAACGTTAATGAGTAATCTTCGTTTGACGTTTGACTTTGAATGAAACTCGTCCACTACCTGTTTACTTTTTGTTTCAATTCGAGGCTGAAAGATATGTTTCAGTTTTTCGTATGTAACTTCGTTTATACGCATCGGTTACCCACAAACCTATATATCAATGGAAAGCTTATGAAATTATCTAGATGATGGTGAATATATTTTTAAAAATTGTATGTTTGTAAACGAATGCAAGCTTCATAATTCAAACTAACCTTTTCACTTCTAGATGTCAATGCGGCTGTCAGCTTCAACTTAAGCCATTTTGTATTTTGCTTACACGGGTTTTTTTTATAAGAACAATTTTATAAGAACAACGAGGCTCAAATTTGCCCAAAAATTAAGAACAAGCTAAGAACAATCGAGGCTTGGCTTCAGATGCAAATGTAGCTGCAAGTTTTTTTTTAAAAAGCACACAAGTCACAACACATCGCGCCATTACATGTAGCGTTTCATTGCAGAATGCAGATCTTTCGAATTCTGCCGTTAGAAACACTGAGTGAGCAGAGAAGAAAATCAAAACTGTGTCGTACGTGTTTTATGACGGTGGCGATGTGTATATACGGCAATAATAAACCTTTGCTGAACATGAACAGTTTAAGAACAATTGAGGCTCGATTTGTGCAAAAACTTAAGAACAACGAGGCTCGGCCAAAATTTACTGGTTCTTATAAAAAAAAGCATGTATCAGTTATAGTACCATTTGCGCTCTAATTCCGTCCTGGCGACTTTTGATTGTAATTGTCTTTAATTTTCTGCAGGCATTTGAAGAAAATTCCCAATTTGCAGCGTACAAAACTGCACTGTTTAGTCAGAAAAAATAATTGGAGCGGACTGATTTCAAAATTCGCCAGGATGGTTTTCATCTTCAGCTATCATTTTATAAGCTTGCCAAATTTGACGGCATGATGTTAAAAATTGAGGGAGCATTGATCCTTTGCATTGTTGTAGTTTTAGCCAAAACATGTCTCGAGAAATTCACTCCAAAAATACGCCGCACGTCATACAATTTCACTTCCGGTGAAAACTCTCGTTCGTCATATCTCGTAAACTATTAAACGTATTGAAAAACAATTTTTGTTACTACAAGTTCATCTAATGTATATTTATATTCTGCAAAAATCTCAAAATCTTTGATCCGTTCCAACATGAACGGTAACCTTAAAGTGGTTTTTAGTCGAACTGTTCGTTTGTCCAATTACAAAGGACTTACGAACTGTAGCTGGTAGCTGTTCGTTCACAGTCAGTTGAAACACAAATTTGTTAGGTATGTACAGAATTTTGTTGCAATTTTAGAAAATCAAAACACGACGTAAAATGGTTTCAAAGGAACGTAGAGGGCACGCGCGTTCGCCGAGAGTTCGCAGTACCAATCAAAACTCCAGAAACTTGGCTGGCGATCAGTTCCCTTGTTTTCGTCAAATGAAAACCGTTCTACCATAGCGGGGTCTGTCAAGGAAGACAAATGAAAAACGCCCGAGAGAACTGTTGTGGATAGATCCAGGCGGGCGCGCACATTTTCCCGCCACAACTCTCCAAATTCCCGTGCTCTTGCCGGCTGGAACGGGAAAACTGACCTGGGAAAATCTGGCCTAAACCAGTTCCATTGGTGGAGCCAGCCAGGCACAAAAAAAGGAAGGCGACCGCAGTTTCAGGCCGCAGTTAGACCGACGTTGGAAAAGACAAAGGTCCTGGGAATACTGTCATAAACTGATACAAGTAAATTGCGTACCTTTGGATGGCTACCGAGTTAGAATGACTTCCGTAATCTTCACATCCTAGTTTCTTTCTAAAGTTTTTAAAAGTCCTGTTTCATAACACACGATGCAATAAACTGTAACAGATCGGACAGTTCATTGGTTTGTCGGTTAACGGTATGGATACTCTACCCATGGCAGCCGAGTATCACCCACTCCGTTCCGAAAAAAGAAAATTAACGGAACACAACAAACAAAGCCAAGTTCTGTACACGTCTGTTCAGCATTTCTGGGTCGGTTTAACTCAACCTCCAGTTTTTGTCTATCAAAGTTTACATTTCTTTTGTTTTGACTGCTCTCATTTCAGACGGCCTTCTATACTTTATACTTATCTTATATCCTTTATATACCTAGGGAAGACCGGTAAAAACTGTGATTTGATCAAAGAAAATTTTCAGCCCTACATCCCATACAACTTAAGTGATTGAACGGGACAAACGGTGAAGTTGATTCAGTTTTGAATATTTTCAGAGAAGAAACAATACAAACGAGCTTACACAAATTAATATCCCCGAAAGTGAATTATTGGTATCGGGCTCCGGTTAGAAAAACATTAATGCATAAAGTTCACATTCAGCAGCCCGCTGCATTTGTTCTATCCGGTCCGCTTCTGAATTGGAAATAACACTAAACTTTCTTTTAACAATTGGAGTTCCATTTTATGTGTAATCAGGCTTTTGACCTCCAAGAACCAATACATCTACTCATTCTGACACCAACAAAGACCAACAAATTATCTCATACATATCGTATCTAATAGTTGGGCACGTGACAAAGCTTTCAAAACTAGTTCGGGTCTTAAAATTTAATGAAATAGTTCAAATACTGAATTTACTTACTAAAAACTTTGACTATGAATAAAAGGATTACACTTCAAATTTGTAGCCTACCAGAGCTAGCAACCGGGTGATTGAGTTCATGAATGTTGTCTTTTCATATACTAGTAATGAAGTAGATACATTTCGTACTTCACGTATAATGAAAACAAATTCAGAACTTTAGGAAATATTGGAAAATACGCTTGAGACTAAAATATCTGTTGCTTATCCACATTTCAAAAAACTATAATGCCGATCTTTATGCTTTTGTGCCCAGTCATTCCTCGGCTATAAGACGAAGCAGATTTTGGGAAGGTGTTTAGCTTTTGCACAAACAAAACCCCAGTGAAATGTCTTGTGACAATTTCGGTTTTCCATTTGTCCAAGAAGACATTTTTAAATAGAAAGTGATTTTAAACGCATGGCAATATGTAGGAATGAAAATACATGTGCTGTTGATTAAGCCGCTGTTTGATGGTTTGCCAAAGCGAAATGCTGTCGAATATTGTTTTGTGTGAGTTGTTAAATCAATGATATTCAAGTTAAAATAAACAACAGTGAATGAAGTTCCATCTTTGTGATAATCTCGGTCTCAAATTAGGATCTTTCTTTTCAACAAAACAGTTTTCTGTCTTTTCTTACTGCCGCTAGTTGAAATAAATGACAATAGCGAAGCCCTTAAAAGCATGCTTTGTTCAAAAAATTGAACTCGTTTAAGGGAAAAAATTGAACGACTCATTTAATGTCAAAAGCTTTCGACAAGTCAGCATGTATATCTATCTTTTGACTACATAACACTTTATTAAATGGTTTACTTATGTTATGGAAAGCTTTCCTCTACACACTGGATTGCTGATCTACACTCACTGTAACACCTAGAATGGTTTCACTCAAATATATTACATATACAGCATCGAGCAAAACAAATGTCTACAGATACTAAATTATTGCTCCATCAATGATGACACTTTGTCATACTTTTTATCGACATTCTTAATTTTGTTTGATTAAACTCATAAATCATCTAAATGCTATGAAGTTAATGCTCATGTGCCAATGGAAAAGAAATGGTGTCCTAGAAACTACTTCAAGTTACATATAAGTGACTTTTCTCGGCTCAAATTCGACCTGTCTAACCGCTAATTTGGCGGCTCTTTTACGTACCACCTAAAACGACCGGCGAATTCACCTTCGTTGACTTGTTCGACCCGTACAGATACGTCGAATGTCTTTTTTTTTAAAACAAACATTTTTAAAAAATCTTTGTTTAAAAGTAACCGCAACCAATGCTTTCATGTAGATTTTGCGAGATTTGTCCATTGAAATAATGAAAATTAAAACCATTATTTTACGTGTGTCACGTCAATAAATCCAGAATATTTTTTCAGCAAATATTTTCTTTTCGGAAGAGAAGAAGAAAGTGTGCGACTCAGGCACACTGCCGAAAATTTCGTGTTTACGCTGTCGGCATAAAAGTGTGGGCTGCCATGTTGGCCATATTTGATAGCATCGCACCTGGCGTTTTGAGGGATAATCAGCATTACATGCCTTGTTGTGGTTTTTGAGATGTCGCGCGTCCACACTAGTTTTTGAGCTTTCACTTTTTCTTTGACGTTTAAACTACCTTGAGAACTGATGTGTTGGTAATGTGCCTTATTATTTCGAATGTCATAGGACTTGCTAGGTTTTGACCCCAAAAAGAATAATTAAAGCGAATTGAAAATTTCTAACACATGGATAAGTCTTTCTTTCGTCTAAAACGCGCGTCATACGTGAAAGGAGTGTTCGCCGAAACAGCAAAAGCGATAAGAGCTATTTCTCTTGCTTTTTGCCCTACCTACAAGAAAATAAATATCTCGACGCTGAAACTATAACGAAATGAAGCGTGGGTTTTACTGAGGCACTGGGTACCGGGCTGATACAGTACATGAATATTAATTATTCATTGTTGATATTTGGGAAGTCTTTCAGGTGCTCTCGTTTGCGTTCAAATCCGCGTATCCCGCAGCCCTTTGCCTCAAAACATTTATCCGAATCTTTAGGATGGATCGTATAAACTTGTCGCCGACCCAAATAGGAATGATTTTTTGTGTTTAAGTAACAAAATTTCAATCACTATTCAAAATTTGAACAACACCAACTATTTCTTTTTCTTTTCAGTAAAAGAAGAACTATCACAAACAAGGCGATCGCACGGAAAATGATAAATCTAATCCATCTTTCTGAAGTAGGCTTAAGAGTAAGAATGATTTGGTCAGAAAATTCGAACCAGTAAACTTTTCCATATGACAAGGTTAAATTTACCAATACGGTGCAAAACACATCAAAACAAGTACATCGAGAGCTGTTGAGGCAGCTCGATTTACGCGAAGAATTATCAAGCAGCCTTGCGCGTGGGACGCGAATATATGTCAGATTTATAATTCAATTTTGTGAAAGGTTTTGACAAACTGACTAGCGTTGTAAAATTAAAGATTCATATGCTTTCTTTACTTGATGTGAGTTACTTCATTTAAACCGTCGTTCCCCAGTGATACCTAATTTTGCCCGGCTACAAACCAAGAAATTTAAAACAAGTTAAGAGATGAATTTTTGTGAGTTATAAAATCATGGTATAAATGAATTCTCCCTGTGTTTCTTGATTCTCTTAGTTTTTTTCTTTTCTTTCTGTTTTTTCATCAAATAGAAAAAATCGAGTTACTTTGCTGATCGGAAATTACACGATTTCTCATAAAAGTTGAAGCGAATAATATAATCTTACCTCCCATGGCGATGAATTTCTCGGTCGGTTGAAAACTCAAAAATTATAGAACACAACATGCTCCACGGCTCATCGTGTCGCCGATATCGCGCCTCTCAACTAGGTTATAATTCATTATTACGAACGAGTCACACTACCAAAACATACAAAATTCATTCGCAAACTGCACATGTTCGTCTAGCAACAACAGACGCTGGTAGTTGTTGTCAACTTCGCATAAATGGATGAATTTTCGACACCACTTCGAGGACATAGGTTTCCTTTCGTTCATGGGAATTGTTGGGCTTTTGTTAATAAAAGAGGAAAGGCCTTTGAAATGATTCGATCTGAGCTCATTATTTAAACCAAACACTCGTATCCGCTGCTAGTTCCGGAATACATTTAATTTTGGAATAAATATTCCACATTTCCACCAATCAGAGTGGAAGTGCTATGGTTCATCCTTCTTTGACGATTTAAATTTTGAAATGACAGTTTCAAAAGCAGACTGTTTCGAGAAAAAAGAAAACATTACAATGTGTGTTTTTGAATAGATACTCATTATAAATTGGGATTTTGACAATAAAAATTGAGGTTAGCTCTGCTATCGTGACGATTTTTGTTATTAATTCTGACGGCAAACAGATGTAGTTTGCGTCAGTCGATTCGCGTGGGGCCATCATTTCGCACGTGAACCCACGAACAAACTTCATGGTTTCTTCACAAGTAAACCATCGGTATTCTTCTCACACATTTCTGTGACAATATGAGTCCTGCCCACGATAAACATTTGACCAATATTTTTTTTACAGAAGCATAATGTTAAAACTGTTGGTTTGGAAGTTGTTTTATTTTTCACCCATTCAAACGAAGAAGATTTAACCACTTGTTGGCTGGTCAGCGGCTTTTCTTCTGAGCTGAGAGCTGAGAGGAAACTGGGTCGGAATACGCTTGGCGCGAATCGCGCCTGTGAGATATTTTCGAAATAACTGTTTGTTATAGAGATTTCATTTGTATTTTATTATTATATATAATAATATAGCATTCTCGATGAGCAAAAGACCAAGGTCAAAAAAAGTTAGAGAATGTCCAAATCCTTTGTATTTAAAATGGCTTGAAGAATGGCGCGATGACGCGAGAGACCAGGGGTCAAAGATGCAACACACGTATGCCAAGGTACTGAACCGTTATTGATTTAGTTGATTTCTTTGATATCTATTTTTCTCAAACCATTTAAAACATTTTACATGCAGCAGACAATCTATTGTTGAAAATTTGAAATTAGCCACAACTTTTTGGGTTTATATATGTATTCAGATTTTACTAGTTATTGTAAAGTATATTATAAAGATGTATCTTTTGTATATATTATTGAACTTACCAGTAAATTTGTTAGACATTATGGATAATTACTCTATTATAATAACAAATACATAAAACAGGAAATTTGTTGTATTTTATCTAGATTCAACAGTTATATTAATTGCATCCAAAATTCGTCTTATATATACCTTGTTACGTTGTTGATATTAATTTATTGGACTTTCACTAATGTAAACGTTAAAGTTTTCAAAGTGCCAATAAAGACAATTATTATTATTATTATTATAATGCAGAGGCCTTTTTGTTTTTTTAGCCCTCCATAATGAGTCAAGAATGTACAGCACATTAATTATATGTGTAATTAATAATGAAGAAACATTACAACTTCACCATGGACAAAGTGTGTCATTCATTAAAATTCATAATACAACCAGTTGTTATCGAACCTAAGTCATTCGATTTTGGGTATAAATCATAAATAACAGTTAAAGAAAAACATTAGGATTGGAAACGTAATAAG
>JAOBRH011053502.1:0-13206 GCA_027575125.1 Umimayanthus parasiticus | reverse complement strand
AGGCTAATGTATCACCACTCTCCAATGAGTCTGAGGGTGGAGTCAACACTGGGCATAAGGGAAGGTTGTGACTTACTTTAGCGACCAACCTCAGCGAAGGCGGTGATGAGACGGGAACCACCGTTTGGTTTTCTTACCAGAAAGGACGGGTTGAGATACTCGACGATGACTCCTATGTCTTCAGGTTGTTTGAAGACACTTAGAGCCTCAAGCTGGTCGAACTTTTCCAGGAGCTCAACAAGTTTGTCCTTTGAAATTTGAAATAAGCGACCTTTGCGTTGTGAGAGTTCGACAGGTCTCACATTTAACTTGGCTTGGAATTGTTGGTATGCACAATTGTTTTCTTCGATCTCGGTGTCAAAGACGCTGTTGAACTGCCTGTGGGCCTCGCAAAACTTGAGAGATATCTGAGGGTAGGAGGTTTGCAAAATCAAGATTACACTGGCTGAATGGATGCAGGATGGAGGCTGAGCTTGCATCTTATTTGTTCTCGGAATTAGTGAGGCGTTATTGTTTCCTAGGCGTGAAGACAACATTAGCCTGGCAAAGTGTTCATCGCGTCTCAATACTTGAGATTGATTGATGAGGTTAGGGGTTTGTATCTTTTTCTTTCGTTATTTTCCATTTTGGTACACATATTCACAGGAAACTAAATAGAATGGAGGCGAGGAATCCCAAGAAACCAAGAGGCTTTCAATGAAGAGAAATCCTCATTATTATTAGGTTACAAAGTATTGGAGACGGGTATGCCAGTCATTCACTTTCTAAACAAAAACGATTTGAGTATTTTTTTTTTGACAAGGGGAAAAAGGCTAGTCGAAAAAGTTAAAGAGAAAGGGCGAGCATTCCATATCTCAGGATCTTGAAAAAGGCAGTACAATGCTTGGTGTTGGTTCGGCATTTGTAAGAACGAAGACTGTTGGCAGACCTAGTATTGTAATTATGCGTTTGGCTGCTAGTTTGCAATAAATCAAGAAAGTTAGATGGAAGCAAAACTGTTTAAATGCAAGGTAATGTGGCCACATACGGAATATCTTAACAGCGCGGGAAGACGGGGTGTCAGGTCTTGCTTCAATGCATTCTCTGAATCTGCAGGAACTGACATCGTATGTGGCGGTTGGCTGTGGAGGACGCGTGGGACAGTGGAGTTACCAATTGTAACCTGCCAAAGAGCAGGGCGGATAGTACTCTTATTTTCCTCCATGAATGGAATACCTGCAAGGATTTCAACATCAAGCTTCTCAGTCAACCATGAGCCCTTAAATTGTTGGGGTTTGCCTTCTCGCGTGAATTTAGCCTCCGTTTCGCCTACAATCTTGAAGGGAGAATGACCAGCCTGATGTACAGATTGTAAACTAACCTTGATGTTTACAGCGAGTTTCATGATAGTGGCAAATCATATTCGAACACTCTGGTGTTTGTAAAATCGTCAAGGTATGGTGACTGCCGTACCTGTACGAGACGGGTCGCAGCCACTGGATGGACAGGTTCTGTGAAGGGAGGGTTGTCTGGACACTCCTCACTATCGCTGTCGGCGTCAGTCTCAGCGATTTGTATAGCCCTTACCGTATACTTCCTTTTCTGGTAGAAAATGCTGGCAGGGAAGCCCTGCCTGGCTGCATAGGGGGCAGGACCTACTGCGTTAGCTACCACAGTGTCTTGCAGGAGGTCTTGGGCGGCTTCTATCAGAACCTTTGCTCAAAAGGGGTTGGCCCAGCGCGCAACATTTTCACCTCATCGGTGGCCGTGATTTCGTCCAACAGGGATGATAGAGCTTGAGAAATTTAAAGCTTAGGTAGTAAAGGATTAATTAGGCGGAACCAGGTTAAAACTACAAAGTTCTCAAGCCTAGGGATTTAATAGCTTTTTATCTTCTAGTACTTCTGTTAAAATTTCGTTATGGTTAGTAACAGTTCCGTTAGCGCTAAGGAGGCTATCTTCAACAAAGGCCATTAATCGCTGATATAAGCCCTCGGGGCGTTCGGTTGCTTGTAGCTTTATATCATTAAAGTCGATAACGGGCTCCATTGGACTAAAGCCCGAAAAGCATTCGGATTGCATTCCATGTATTGTAGATATATTATAAATGTGCTTGATTTGATTATGGCATTTCTAACATGTTGACATTCTACTGGCCTGTACGCCGTTGTGCAACTGGCACGTCTTTCCCGCTATTTATAAAGCCTCTAAAGGCTCAGATTTGGTTTTCTTCAATCAAGAGACTCCCTCTACTAGGCAAGGAGCAACGTTAGCATCGAGTGAAAGGGTATCTATGAGATTTTCGAAAGAAGTGATGCCTGATGGATGGTTTCGACTTTCGTCAGACACCACTGCTTTGGTGCTCTTGTAGCTATTTTGCTGGTACTAGTTCTCTTCCTCAGCTTGGATTCAAGGCCACTGCCACTACGCCACTATAGTGGAATCCAACACCAGGAAAGTCCAAATAAACCTTACCTTTTATTAGCATAGAGAATAATACCCATAAAATAAAAAACAAGATGGCGGACAAAGGTTCGACCCAGGGTCGCGCGGCTCTTAGGGTGATACCGCTGGCCATCAAAAAAGGATTGTAATAACAATAACAATGTCGGTAGTACTGGCGCAACAATTATTGCACGCCATGTAATTTCTTTTCAGGAAACATTCAACTGCTCATTCTTACAATTAGCAAATGGAATGAGAAGATTTTACCGACAAAAGATCCACCAACAATCATAGAATAGGGGAAGTTCAATCTGATATCAACCCGGCTTTTGATCGAAATGTTTACAAGTACGCGAAGTGTTAAAATAAAGCAAAATAGAAGGAAAAAAATCCCTGAACATTGCTTTGGTTAAAATAAAATTTACTCTCTGTGAAAAGTGAAAAGAAAACAAAAAAAAGCAAAAATATTCAATGTAGAAAAAGGATAATGGATTTTAATATACATCAATCGTTTTACTTTAATTGCTATATCGACATTAGCTGTTCATGTACTTGTATGATATTAAACTACTGCATCAAACTAGTTAAATGTCATATATCATTTGTTGAAAGTTGAGCACTCAATATAACTGACAATGAAACACAATATATGCCCACGTATCGCATGATGAAAGTCAATCAAGTGCCACGCAAAATGATGACATGAAAACTGAGTTGCCGATTAAGTCAAGACAAAGAAATACTCCCAGACGTTCAACCTTAAAACTTAACTCAGTTGTATGATCGCCTTTGTTTCACACTTATAAAAAGTTAGATGTGTGTCTATCAAAGCTTTCCCCTTAAGTTCGAGACTCCGCCGGGAAAATTTGCAAAATTCCAACAAAACAGTTAAAGATATGACCAAACAAAAGGTCTTTCTACACAATCCCACATATATCCAAATTTCGATAGAAATTAAGAAGTTGTTAGTTTCGTCCTTTAAAAACAAAAAGACCCTTTAACCAGTTTCCTTATCTTATTTTTAAACAATAACAATCTGAAAAGAGTTAAGTTAGTTGAATTTGTGGCAAGAAAAATTGCTTTTTTGTTGAAACAGACAACTTTCTAAAATGATTTTAAATATTGCTGGCAGTTTATTTACCTTTGTATATCTTTTGTATCCGCTGTATTTGTTTTTCAATGTTTTCAATATTTTTAGAAATTTCCTCCTGTCATTATGCAAGTCGATACTAAACTAAACTCCGCCTTCGATTCATACTAAAATAAATTAGATGTGTGTCACTGAAATCAAATGATTGCTCGAGTAAATCCACTTGTGTTTTGTGACAAAACACGCGTTAACTAATCCTTAACATCCAACGGCAAGGAATGAAAAAGATGCTCACTGCGATAAAGTTTAAACCACTCATCTCATTGGATAAAACATGAAAAATTACTATAACTTCGCCAACTGGTGTTAGTTACGTCCTTCAAAAACACATAAACCGGTAAACCACTTTCCTTATCTTATTTTTAAAACAATCTGAAAAATGTTAAGTTATTTTAATCTGTGTTAAGAAAAAATGCTTTTATGTTGAAACAGACAACTTTCTAAGTGATTTTAGATATTGCCAGCAGTTTAATTGCCTTTGTATATCATTCTTAACAACAGTATTTGGTTTACAATTTTTTTAGTATTTTTCGAAATGTCCTCCGGTCATATACAGGTCCTTATAACTAAACTAAACTAAACTCCGCCTTCGATCTATGTACAAACTAGCGTTAGCTGTCAGTTAAAAGGTGCGTTCGGCCGATTGTCTACATTGACAAATGCTTTACGTTTCTTGCGATTTTCTCTTTTCTTCTGAGCCTTCACAAATATTTTAACTAGGACTCCAGATGGTTCTGTTTCTGTCTTTGCCCTTTTTTGCTTAGATACGATTGGTAAACATGCATGACGTTCATCATCTCGTGAAACTAATTCTTAAATTACATGCTCTTACACAATATTGAACTTCACACGTCTTGTCACTAATAATGAAAGTTGTCATTAATAATGAAAGTACGAACTTGCCATTCATTCACCATACGTACTTTGGTCGATCTAAAGTTATCTGTCATTTCAACATCCGAGTTAGTTTTGGTTGCCAGTAGTCAGCCGAGTTCATTTTGTTTGTTAGCTTGTCAGCACATCGGCTGTGTTTATTTTGTTTGTCAGCACATCGGCTCGGTTCATTTTTTTGTCAGCACAAAGGCTGTTCGCGCCTATCAAGGCCCTGAAAAATTCTGCGGGGAGGCCAAATGAGAGTCAGAAACCAAAATCTGAAAGCATCTCGGATTCAAACATTTGCCACAAATAGCCGAGTCAAGAGTACTATGTGTTCTCGCTTCGCTCGAACGCAAAAAAATATGTGTTACATATCAGTAGCATTAAACTATAATCAAGTGATTACTTGGGTAGATCCGCTTGTGTTTTGTGACGAAACACGCGTTAACTAATCCTTAACATCCAACGGCAAGGAATGCAAAAAGGTGCTCACTGCGATTTTCTTTAAACCGCTCATCTCGATGAATAAAACGTGAAATCTACTATAACCTCACCAGCTAGTAGATTTGTTTAACTCTAGTTTACTAGTTCATTTCGTCTTTTTTTAAAACTCTCTCGCAACAAAATTCCATGTGTGGAATATAAAATATTCGAAGCCTTTCTTGCATATTGTTTTGTAGTCTCACGATTGGATCGAATCTTGTAGCACAAAAGAAACATCACTTTAAAACAAAATTTCAGTGCATTTTTTTTTCAAAATTAAAACATGTCTAAGTATGAAAATCTAAGCATTCTAATATGTGGAAAGTTGCCTAGTTTATAGATTGATTGTTATTTAATTACGCATTCTAATAATAAAATAATAATAGTAATAATAATAATAATACTATTATCAAACAATTAGTATTCCTGCCATATTTCAAAGGAACATACTTTTTTTTAAAAAAAATACATTAAAGAATAAAAAATTACTTAGGGTGGGGGACGGGGGAGGCGTTGGACCTTACCGAACCTATTATCTTAGCAACAATAATAACCAGGCCAAGATAGAGCTAACCCTATCTTAAGGCCAAGGCATACGGTGTAATATTGCATGCAATGTGGAAATTGCACCGCCGGTCAGCTCTCTGGATCCCAGTGCGGGCTTTTGGGGGGTCCCTTGTCACGGAGTCTTCTCGGTTGTTTAGCCTATAGCTAGCGGCTATTCGAGAAGCCCTTATTCTATATAACCATGTAACTATATCTCTGTAAAAGCAGTGTAAATTGAAATGTGATGGAGACATAAAAATGTGTTGTTGCTGTTGTTGTTGGGAATTGGGGGATCAGAAAGTACCCGCGGCCTGTAGTTCGGACACTATAAAAGCTAACATAATGAAACTTAAAGAGTACATAAGCGTTCTCAATCTATGCAATTTGAATTATCTTTGGTGGACGTATGACGTTGGACATCGACATTGTTTGTTAACGCCAGCTAAGTTAGAAAAACAGACATAAAAGCATAAAGACGCCTTGTTAAAGTTGTCAAAAACACCGAGTCCGAATTTAGACACGATGCATATTGCAAACTAACGAGGACACTTCGGGTCGAAAGGTCTATTTCTTATTAATTTTTTCTTTTCCAATCACTTCTGATTTCATTATACATGTTCCTGTAAATCTTTCTCAGCTCCAAAATTGTTGATTTAATGAGATGCAATCATGATAAATGTGAATTTGGACACGACTATAGACAATCACGCTTTCCAAAACTGCTGTTGCCAGCAGACGGCCCAAAGCGTAGAGTTAGTATTTTGTCCAATAGAGTGATCTAAATTTTATAAGTCTTTGTATGGGAACAAATATTGAATTCGCAAACTCGTTGCATGGCCCCAAAATCGGGTTATGAATGGCTTAGATGTGAGGTTAGGGATCCTTTGCCAAATGCTTCTGTAATGGCCAGTGAACCACAAAACCTCCCCTAGTAGTAAACAAACTCCTTCAAGATTCTGGGAGTGCGAAGGCAAGACTCTGGCACCTTAAAACCAGCAGCTCCGGGCAGCCCATCTGGGAGAAGGATAACTTTGGTTTCAAACCCGAGTAGGGGTGATTTGTCAGCCAGACAAGGCAGCCGCCTAGGAGAAGGAAAACTGCAGCAGAAAACCAACTAGCCCTCCAGGTTGGGGGTTGAGCAGGGGACTAACCACTCACTCTAATGAAAAAAGGCACGGGACGGAAAGTTTACTCAGTCAAACACTGGTTTACAAGCGGATGATGTTGTGAGAGGTGTTAGCCGAACACAGAAGGAAGCTAACATCAGGAGAATGTCCTTAATCCATCCCACAAGGCGGCTAAAAGTAACCACCTGGAAAGTAATAACCATGTAAGTAGCTGGAAGGTCCAGCAAGTAACAAAGGAAAAGAAGAACTACAAAATTGACCTGGTAGGTGTTAGCGAATGCAGATGGGCAGGTTCTGGTCAATTAAGATTAAACAGTGGTGAGACTGTATTATACTCTGTTACGGAGAATACACACAAGAAAGGAGTAGCCATAGTTTAGACAAGAAAATATGAAAAGGTCTTAATTGAGTGGGAACCAGGACTATAACGGCATGATTCTACTCGAAGCATTTTAAGCTGACTGTCATCCAATGTTATGCTTCCACAAATGATGCAAGCGACGACAAAAAGGACCAGTTTTACCTATCATTAAATGACACAACCGCAGCGATACAGAACCACGACATGGCTATCATGCTAAGTGGTGTGAATGCGAAGATTGGAAGAGTGAATAAAGACCGCGAAGATACAATGGACTGAGAAGGACTTAGAGAAAGGAATGATGACGGGCAACTATTTTTGGATTACTGTCTCTCTAACAACCTTACTATAAGCGGAAGTGTTTTCCCTAATAAGAACATACACAAATATGGATGGGTTTACGAGAAACCAAATTGACCACATTGCAATCAGTAGGCGATTTAGAAGATCACTACTTGAGGTGAGGGTTTTAAGAATTGTAAATATGGAAGTGACCACTAAATGCGGGTAGCAAAAGTCCAGCTGAAATTAAAAAAAGGAAATATTGCAAGCACGATTCGTAGTAAATACGAGACATATAAGTTGAAGACACCAAAGATTGCACATCGAAATTCTATTTAGAGCTCAAAAATAGGTTTCAAGTACTGGCTGAAATTGATATGGCAAGAGTTCAAATCCGCCGTATCATAAACGAGTGAAAAATTTCTTGGTTTTAAGAACAGAAAGAAGGCAAGTTATCTGACGACAGCTGGAAGAAGATCAGCAAGAGAAAAGAAATATAAAGTAAGATGAATAATGTGAGGGTCTGGACGTTTAAGGAATACGTGTAAGATAGAATATACAGCTAAGGAAAGAGAGGTTAAGTGTAGTTTAAGGACAGACAAGAGAAACTATCTGGACAACATCGCCCAAGAAGCAGAAGAAGCAGCAAACAAAAGAGAATCAGGCACACTGTATGCGCTGATGAAGAAAATCGCAAATACTCATTCAAGGGAAAAGAGGTACCTGTAAGAACTAAAGATGACAGGAAAATTACCACCGAATCACGACAAAGAGAAAAATGGAAGGAAAATTTGGAAGAAGTATCGAATATGGATGGATCTGCTCAAGCTGTAGAGCGAGTTCAATCAGAAGAGCTAGATGTTAATACTGACCAACCATCAATCAGCGAAATTGCCAGGAGAATAAAGAAACTCAAAAATGGTAAAACGCCAGGATGCGATGATATTCAAACTGAAGTTCTTAAAGCAGACATCGAAGTAATATCTGCTGCAATGTACCACAATTTTCACAGAGTATGAATGGATTAAGAAATACCCAGCAATCGCGACTGGCAAAAAGGAATCATAATCAAACTGCCAAAGAAAGGAAACTTGGGATTGTGCTATAACTAGAGAGGAATTACGTTATTTTCGGAACATCACTGAACAATTCATGGAATGGAACAGCACATTATTCGTCAATTTTGTGGACTTCAGAAATACTGTTGATAGCGTCCATCGCGAACGCCTGTGGAGTATAAAACTACGGAATCCCTAGGAAGATTATCACGATGGTGAAGTTGGTCTACCAAAATTTCAACTGCTCAGTGGACGATGGAACAAGTTACAAAGAGAAAACATGGAAACAACTGGGACAGATGTCAGACACTGGAAGATTTAGATCTTGCAGATGACCTTGCTTTCTTCTCAGCAACCAGCAAGAAAATGCATAGAAAAACGGACGAAATAGTCAAACTAGCAACATAGTCGGGACTAAGAGTTTGCAAGCCTAAAACGAATGTTATGTGAATTAAGGCAGACAACGATCTACAACCAATCAACAATAGGAGATGAAGACTTAGAAGATGTCAACCGGGTCCCAAATTGACAGCAAAGAGAGTTCCACAGCTGATATTAATGGTCGCATTGGCAGAGCACAATCCGCATTCAAGAAGTTAACAAGAGTCTTGCCATCGAATCAGTAGAGCAGAAAGACAAAACTAAAGATCTACAGAAGCAATGTGTTATCTATTTTGATGTATAGAGCAGAGTGCTTGAAAATCAACAAAGAGGTGGAAACAGGATAAATGGATTTCACAGCCGCTGTTTGAGGAAAATAATGAAGATGTTTTGGCCACAAAGCTATATCAAATGTTGATCTCCAAAGAGTAACTGAAACGCCAGGAGCAACGGATCTTATTAGACATCGACGAAGGCAGTGGATTGGATATGTTTTTAGGAAAGAAAGCACCGATGACGCTAGGATAGCGCTTGCGTGGCAACCACATCGAAGAAGAAAACGAGGGAGACCGACACATACATGGAGAAGGACTGTGTAGAAGCAGAGAAACCAGTTTGGTTGGAGGAGTTTGGGGGAAGCTGAACAAGTGGTGAGGAAGAGAGCGGAATGGAGGAACTTTGCTAGTGCTCTAGGTGATACTTGGTGCGAAAAAGAACGACGATGATAATAATGAAGTTCGTTTTATATTGGTGCTAATAATACACATAAAAAAAATATCGATTCTGATTGGTTGAAAGCAGTGCAATTTTTTCTTAACAAAGTGAAAAAAAAGCTAAACAAACTGAAAAAATACTTAACAAAATACAAATTGCAAAAAAACTTGCAAACATTTCCCTCCTTTCAGAACTTCGTTGTTTCAAAATTTGCTTCGAAGATGTCCACTAGTGATCGGCAACTGAGCAGTTTGTAAACTATTAAGGGTTGCATAAATAAATCATTCATCACATGACAAAAAGTGCGCGTCGTTCGTCACTTCCGGCAAGTTGTTTTCAGAATTTTCTCCTGTGTATTATTAAAAGGAAATTATACAACTTTTCTTGTTCAATTTCGAATTTATTTGCGCTCGTGGGTTTTTCAGAAAGCTCAAATTGTATTCGCCCTACTGGCTCATGCAATTTTGATACTTTCTGAAAAACTCATTTGTGCAAATAAATTCCAAATAAAATTGAACTCGAAGTCGTATAATTTCCTATGCAAACAGTAGAAATAGTTTACGATCCTTAGTTGCTGCTCCCTTGTGTCAACATTGTACATCTGGGGTCATTAGAGGCTATTTGGAGGCGATTTTCATTTCCGAGTTTCCTCCATGAATTAAGAAAGAAGTAAGACTTCTTTCTTGGTGGAGGAAACACGAAAATGAAAATCGCCTCCAAATCGCAAGGATGACATAGGAGAACAACAACTATTAAAGGTAAGGAACTTTAATCGTGCCGTTTCCACCAATTTATAATGATTTTACGAGGTTGATAATTGTTCCCATAAAAAGACGTATAAAATCATAATCAATATACTGGACTAAATACTCACTACAAGCTTCGGCTGCATGTGCTCTTGATTACGGAATAAAGTCATTTGCAGCAGAAGTCAGCTCGAGTACTTTCCTGATCCCTCTCCCCTCCACCTCCCCAAGCCCCGTGTAAAGTATGGTTAATATAAGTTAGAACCTTTTTCCCATGACACGCGCGTGTTCTCTGTCTCTGATGGTAGTGTCTGTGGCAAGACACACGGCTGTACGTCGATTACAGCGGTTTTCTTCATTCTGAACTGGCTCCACCACACATACCCTCCTCTGTCGACAGGTTTTAGAAAGTGGGAGACTCGAGTGTGATCCTTCTTGATCATGAGCTTGAAAGTTAGTTCCACCGGTTTTGCCACTCACATTGATGCTGTGCATTTCATGGTATTTCTGCTGTTTGTTTGTGTAGGCTCTGAGGATCGCTTGCCGAGGGAAGGCGTATATTTCATCAGTTGGGACGCCATTTGACGATGCAACTAAAAGCAACTCACTGGCATCTTGGCGACGACACAGCAGTCTTTTGTTCCTCGCTGTTATAGTTGGTCCCTCTGTCTGTTCCAGGACCTTGGTTGGTACGTACCCACTTTGCATCCAGGCATTTTCTGACGGATCATTTGGTTTACTGGGTGCGATTAAAGTAGCCATTTTCGCGGAATTCCCGCGTTGATGTTTCACATTCATCAGAACTTGTTTTCCATCTCTTTGGTTCTGTGACTGTGGCATTTGAATGTCATAATCGGCAATGTCCGAGCCACTCGGTAGCAAAACGATATCTGAACAACCAACTGCAGAACGGCCTTGGTTTGCCATACCGTTGCGGCGAGAGTGAACTTTTGGTTTAAAATAAGATATTTCACCTTGTGGTATCACTGGCAATCGTCGCAATTTCTTGTTTTCGTGGCTATCAGCGACAACCTGAACTCCAGTCTGACCATCACAATACCGAGTTGCGGCCTCTTTTAAGCCTGGATATTCAACCTCTATTTGACAAAGAGCTCCATCTTCGGGATCGCGTACTGTCAAACGGCGAGTTGGTTTTGGTTTTGGATGGCGGTTGTTAAACGTTGTCAGTGGTCTCATTTTGGCTAGGTCGGAACTTGTGTGGCCGGGGCTTGTGTTGGCTGGTGGTCTGTAAGTAAGTATTTGATTTCTTCTGGAACAAGTTATTGGAGGTAGTTTAGCCATAAGAGGATAAGATGACATTCCCTGCTCGGTTTTGAGAGACATGTATAAATATCGTTGTCTTCGATTCCACTTTATTTCCACCCGAAACGGTTTAGGTGCTACGTTTGTCACTTAAAGTTCACTTTAAGACGACTGGCATTCACCTGCATAAGATTGAGTAGCAAAAAGAATGATTAGTTATCTCAGTTCAGGTAGTTTCAGTTTATCCCTGAGACTCGACCGTTTGCCGCAAACTGTTTTCAATGATAAGTCAATCAAGTTTTAGTTCAAACAGCACCGCACGTGCCCGCATGAATGCATATGTCATACATTAAGGCTAAACATGAAATCTGGATCGTAAATGCCCTATTTGTTTTTCGATTTACAGCGCGTTAATCTGTTTTGGTTGATTTACGGTAGTCCAAACCAATCTTCAGACACTCAGTTTGTTGATCTGTTTTGGTTGATCGACGACAACCTAGAACAACCTTCAGACATTCAGTCTTTTAACCTGTTGTGTTTGATCAACGGCAGCCGAAAAAAAATTCAGACGCCCAAAAGCAATCTAACAGAGAATCTGAAACGACTAGCTTTAACCTAAATAAATATAAGATAGAGTAGTAGACACAAGTCTAAGATGATCTCACCTGAAAAATCTTCTAGTTGTCGCTGAGACTCGACTGCTTGCCACAAACTGATTTTCAGTTATAAGTCCATGGTACATGTGTCATACGTTAGGGCGTTAGCTATCTACTCATGAAATCTGAATTGCGATTGGTCTGCGGTCCAGTTTGATTTTTGTATCTTGTCACACCGACAAGCTGCAAACGTGACTTGTCCGCGCCAGTTGTAGTTATGGGGGAATGGGACGACTATGTGGAAGACTCGCCTAAGCTCTCTCTTTGGCTTCGCGGAGACACGAGTTTTCCCGAGGAAAAAAAAAGCCAAAAGAGCGCTTAATATGCAGATTATTTGCCTCTAGACTTACAGTATGTTGATCTGTTGTAATTGATCGACAGGAGCCCAAAATAATTTTAGAACACTCAGTCAGCTATTGCTATGCAGCAGTCAACTGAAACCACGGTCCCCGACTCCTGCGACATGGCAGGGATTTAGCGCGTCCGTAGCCAGTCTTTAACTTGTATTTAATTGCGTTGTGGCCCCGGGGAGCCGTGAATTTAACAGCTGCCTATTAATTGTAAGCTGAGATTAATGTACAGGGGTTCAAGTGCACTGACATAACTGCCACGGGCGCTGGGAGTGAGCGTGGATTTAACAATGTGGAGGACTGGGAAAGACTCAATCCCAGGAATTTTTGCAGTTGTGATTTGTTCGTTGAGCAAAAACGTTTGTGAAAATTGTGAAACTTACCAATACAGTTGTTAGCTGGTCGTTAATTTAACTATTCATTTGCTACTTTCGTAAAACGGATTGAAAAACTTCAGTGGGATGCGAGCAATTCTAATAAAGACTTTTGGGGATCAGAATGTACTGTAAGAGGTCTTTACTTGAATTTGTGGCTGAAAAAACTTGTGTACAACCAGTTCTGTATTGCTCACTAACGAATGACAACAGACTTTTCCCACCGCAATACTAACTTTTCAAGCAAGTCATTCAGGCTTACCTGCCATTGACTGAATCCTCTTCCCAATATCTGAAGTACGTTTAACCCCAGAAGAAAAATCATAACTCAGATCTATAACAATTTCTTTGTCATCTACATCTTTCGGTGCCCTTGTGTAGTGCTGCAGTGCCGCTTACTGTAATACAAAAATGA
>JAOBRH011051281.1:0-13221 GCA_027575125.1 Umimayanthus parasiticus | reverse complement strand
AGGAAAGGCGACTTTTAGGGAGTTAAAACTCAAAACAGTTCCCGGTGAGGGCAAGAGGGCATCCTCCTACGCCCCCCCCTCCCCTAAGCGTTTCAAGCTCTCGTTGTTTTGGAAAAAGGTCACCACTTTTTTTAGATGATGATCCGCCCCTGGAAACAAAACTTCAAACAAAAGCTTTCACTGAGTCATACTGTACTATGGAGAAATTCGAGACAAACTGGTTTTGTTAGTGCTGTCCTCTTTCGGAGACGTTTTTACTGAGAATTTTCGCACTTACAACTTGTTACTAGTGACCTAAAATGCGAATTTTAGGTCTTCTTATTGAAATTTGGAAGGCAGTCTTGCCTCTACCTCGGTGAAGGAACTCACAACTAACGTCTAAATGTGACTAATGTCACTTTGGGGACACCAAGGGTGAAGGACGATAAATTGCCCCCACGATATTGATAAGTTTCACTCTTCTACTCATACATGTAGATTGGCAAATTTGGTTTAGTAAAACTAAACATTTCAGGAAAATATACCTGATGTCAACCAAACGTCGAGCATGAGTTAATGATGTTAATGAGTAAATTTGTAGAGTATGTGCGCAGGTATGCACCATATCGCCAATTGATCCTAATCATAATCCTATAACCCCAACTGTCGAGTATTTCTCCATGGGGAGCACTATGACGTCAGTCGCGAGGTTCTTAAACCGACGTAAGCCCAGAATCTTGGGAGACACGTGTTACCAGTGACACACCCATCTTCTAGTGCTCAAACAAAAGATCCTAATGTCTCATACCTGGTCTTCAGTGATCTGCATGTACAGCAGTAGGAAGTAAATCAGCTCGTCTAGATACTTCTTGATGGTTTTCTTGAACTTGGGTGTCTCAATCAGACCGTGAATGAACTCGAACACGTTGAAAACCAGATTTTCAAATCCCAAGACCTCACCTATAGAAACAGATTGACTCACTTGTGGGTTTTTTCTCGGGGCCGGAAGGCGCCTGAGTCAAGGTTCCGCCTCTGTTTCTTGCTATTATTATTTGTGGTGTTCTAAATTTCCTGCTCGGTTACGAAGCCTAAACTCGGTTACAAAGCCTGACCAAATCCACGAGGTAGAAATTTCGTCGTTTTGAAGCTGTCATAAAGTTTTGGCGGTATTGTGGTGACAGTGCTCTAAGGCAGATTGAGATTAATCAAGTTTATTTGTCTGAGGTAAGCAATTGTATAATTTATCGTATATTTTGAGTTTGAAGTCGAGCATTTTGACAGTGAAAGATACAGTGTAAATCATAGGAGTGCATTAAAGATGCGAGATATTGACTGCAGAAGCTTCATGCTTCGCTTGCAAGAAAACTTTGCAACAAGGTCAAAGCCCCGAGTACAGGCTACCGTGGCAGCCTCTTGTTCATTTTTAGAATCTACTAGTAACGCTTTGATCTACAGAGCAAAAACAAAACTTTTGGGTTTTTTATTCGTGACACAATTAGCGAAGTTTAACTTCCAGTTTCAAGATGACCCCGCAAGAGGAAGAATGGGTCCAAGGCTGCACAGTTTGGCGTTGTGACGTTATTTAAAGGAGGCAATCGTTTCGAGTCGCCTAGGTATAACTACACTATTTCAGAAGAACCGAAACCTATTGAAAACACGCAGCGCACAGTACAGAAACCAAACGACCAAGCTCGAACTACAGTATAAGCCTGTTATAAATCACTTTTCAATAAGCCTTTTGTAAATGATCCTGCCAGTAGTTACATGCTGGTCTCAAAAATTAAGCCATGCATGTCTGAGTATAAGTACTTGCACTGTGAAACCGCGAATGGCCTTTTTGGGTGGTCATGTTGAAACCAAAAGATAAATTTTGCCTATATGAACGCAAATTTCGACATGAAGAAAAGTCCAAATTCAAGTGTGTTTTGTGTTTCGTACATCAGAACATTAAGTAGATTCCAAATATGACAAAACCCACAAGTGATACATTCATTTGAAGTACAATAAATTGTAAGATATATACTAGGAACTTAATTTGTGCCAAGCTGTAGGGAGTCCCCAGGAATCTTTGTTTGTATTGAGTCTCCCAGGGAATTTTGGAGGATCCCGCTAAAAATATCTCCTCATTTTTATCGACTGAGTGCGACTAGCTACTTTAGCTGTCTGGCTTTAGTGCATCACGTACACAATTACAGTATTATGAGCTGTAATGGAAGCCTTGCTTTAAAAATCTTATTGCTGCTTCCCACAATCATCTATGCTGGAAAATAATAATAATAATAATAATAAATAATAATGATATATAATCCTTATAGAGGAAGGCTCCTGTCACTAGGAATGATTTTCAAGGAGATCCTCTAAGAGTAAAAATTAAAATACGCTAAGGCTAAAAACATACAGTATAATTTACTAGAGCTAATATAATCTATCTTAATATCTAAATTTAGAGTTCATCTAAAAGAAAAAAAATAGAAATACACTAAAGCTAAATAATACAATATAATAAACTAGAGCTAATGTAATCTATCTAAGTAGACTAAACAGATTAAATCGATTTACCTGCACAATGCAATTTGATATTAGAACCTGCACTGCACAACAAACAACGACAACAACAAGAAGAACAAGAAAGAAGAAAAAATCAACGAGAAAAGAAAAAAAACAACAACAGCAAAAAAGAACAAAAACAAGAAAAGGAGCAACAACAAACAGCTCAAACCTTGTTCACATGAGATCCACAAGGTTATTGTTCACAAAATGACAGCAATCAGCTATCAAATACTGAATCCTCTTACCATCCGAGTCTACAGGGTCATCTGCCTCTTCGGTGTAATTAACAACTGTTTTGACATATCGCTCAGCACTTTGTGTTAATATGTTCCATACTTGATCGAGAACCTGCTTCAAATGAGGGTCCATCTGCTTGGGAAAGTTCTTGACGAGAGTCGTTAGTGCCTGAAACATCAAAACATGGATAGGTTTTATGTAATATACTGGCGACTTGAAATATAAATAACTATATCGTAAGGAATTTTAAAGAATGCTTCGCAAGAAAAACTTAGTCAGGCTACTTTGTACGTGTATAGTGGTCTAAATGTGTTTAATACTTCTATGTATGCTTAATAGAGCTCAGCAGCCAAACTTACTGGTTAACCCTTCACTTACATGTTCATTTGCTGCAAATTGCCATCTCAATTTCCCACGACCAGCTCCCATCTGGCCTTGTAGCTCAGTTGGTAGAGCACTGGTGATTTATTCCGGAGGTTGTGAGTTCAAACCCCACCGGGGTCAGATTTTTTCTCTTCTCCGTGTGGGCCCATTTCCTTTCTAGGGCTAACGCTCAGAAGGTATTACTTGGGATATTCATTAGAGCACTTTAACTTATCACATTTAATACCACTATATATGCTTAACAGAGCTCAGCGGCCAAACCTTACTAGTAACCCCTTCATTTACTTTGTAAGTGTATGACTTACATGTAGGGAAGAGGGAGGTAGCGTATGTCAGTAGCTGACAAGCAAAGATGTTGTCGGAAACAGATAACACACAATAGAGCGATGTTCGTTTAACTTTGGAACAAAACCACCGAACTGAACGCAAACTGATTTTCTGAGCTTTTGACTGGTTCTGCAAACACTCGATGAACATGCGTGCCATCTGATTGGTTCTGCAAACACTCGATGAATGTGTGTGCCATCTGATTGGTTCTACAAACACTCAATGAACATGCGTGCCATCTGATTGGTTCTACAAACACTCGTGCCATCTGATTGATGGAACGTACGTGCCATCTGATTGGTTCTACAAACACTCGATGAAAGCGCGTGTTATCTGATTGGTTGTGCAAACACTCGATGAACGTGCGTGCCATCTGATTTGTTCTGCAAACACTCAATGAAGGCGAGTGCCATCTGATTGGTTCTGCAAACACTCAATGAAGGCGAGTGCCTTCTGATTGGTTCTGCAAACACTCGATGAACGTGCGTGCCATCTGATTGGTTCTGCGAACACTCGATGAACGTGAGTGCCATCTGATTGGTTCTGCAAACACTCGATGAACGTGCGTGCCATCTGATTGGTTCTACAAACACTCGATGAAGGCACGTGCCATCTGATTGGTTCTGCAAACACTCGTGCCATCTGATCGATGGAACGTACATGCCATCTGATTGGTTCTACAAACACTCGATGAAGGCGCGTGTTATCTGATTGGTTGTGCAAACACTCGATGAACGTGCGTGCCATCTGATTGGTTCTGCGAACACTCGATGAACGTGAGTGCCATCTGATTGGTTCTGCAAACACTCGATGAACGTGCGTGCCATCTGATTGGTTCTACAAACACTCGATGAAGACGAGTGCCATCTGATAGGTTCTGCAAACACTCGATGAACGTGCATTCCATCTGATTGGTTCTACAAACACTCGATGAACGTTTCTTCCATCTGATTGGTTCTGCAAACACTCGATGAACATGCGTGCCATCTGATTGGTTCTGCAAACACTCGATGAACGTGCATATATCTGATTGGTTCTGCAAACACTTGAAGACATTAGAAACACAGAACGACACAATACCACGCAACTCAACACAACATAGCACAGCACAACACAACATAGAGCACAAACACAACACATCCTGACACAATACAATACAACACAACACAACAGGACAGGGCACAGTACAGCATACCAGACATTATCTACAAATAATACAAAAATAACAACTTACACATGAGATGGCAATATGGAATCCTAAAAGTAACATGTAGCGAGTATTGCCCATAGCATATAAATAACTTCTTACCTTCAGCACCTCCATCTTGATTCCACAGTCCGATGTCTCACTATCAGGTAGCGCCAGGGAGTGGACAAAGGCCTGAGTGAACTGAGGTATAACTGGGTACAGAAGCTGTTTGGGTGCCTCCTGAATGAAAGGCAACAACAAAATGCAATCAAGATCATCCCGAAGGAGAGGGGAAAAGAAGGTGATGGCGGATCAAAATGTCAGTGATGTCTCAGCACCAAGGTATGAACAAATGCTTCATTGAGTGAACTGAGTTATAACTGGGTACAAAAGCTGTTTGGCTACCTCCTGGATGAAATACATGTACAACAAGAAAATCCCAAAGGTGAGAAATACATGTACAACAAGAAAACCACAAAGGTGAGGGTAAAGCAAGGGTGATGGTGGATCGGAATGTCAATGTGGAAGCCCTCAATTCTAAGGTATGGACAGGTGCTTCATTGAATGAACTAAGTTATAACTGGTACAAAAGCTGTTTGGCTACCTACCGCATGAAATACAACATGAAAATTCCAGTGGTGAGAGGAAAGGAAGGGTGATAGTCGATCGGAATGGCAGTGAGGAAGCCCTCAATTCCAAGATATGGACAAGTGCTTCATTGAATGAACTAAGTTATAACTGGCACAAAAGCTGTTTGGCTACCTCCTGGATGAAATACAACAAGAAAATCCCGAAGGTGAAGGGAAAGGAAGGCTGATAGTGGATCAGAACGTCAGTGTGGAAGCGCTCAATTCCAAGGTATGGACAAGTGCTTCATTGAGTGAATTGATGTATAACTGGGTACAGAAGATGTTTGGCTACCTCCTGGATGAAATGCAACAAGAAAATCCCGAAGGTGAGGGGAAAGGAAGGGTGATGGTGATCGGAGTGTCAATGGGGAAGTCCTCAATTCCAAGGTATGGACAAGTGCTTCATTGAATAAACTAAGTTATTACTGGTACAAAAGCTGTTTGGCTACCTCCTGGATGAAATACAACAAGAAAACCCCAAAGGTGAGGGTAAAGGAAGGGTGATAGTGGATCGGAATGTCAACGAGGAAGCCCTCAATTTCAAGGTATGGACAAATGCTTCAGTTCTAAACCAATACTTACACTGGAACCTCCAATTTAGCATAGCTAGTTTAAATTGACTCCTGGTCAACATATTAAATACAGCTCAGTTAACAGACCACAACACCAGGATTACTCTACTTCTTTACAAATAGTGTGTGGGTTCTCTTAAATCATCCGATAAAATGTTGAGACTAGTCCAACAACTTAATGCCCCTGTCCACGGACAGTGTGGCAAAAGAAGGTCGCCTAAAGTTCAACCCTCAACCAGACTGGGAATTGAACCCAGGACCTCCTGGTTGGCAGTCAGAGATCTAACCAACTATGCCAACCTTCGCACACAAAGCGGACTGAAGTAAGCTGCTTGGATGACTGATTTGATTTGCATATATGAAATACAATCACAAAATTCCATCAAGGTTATCCCAGAAGGTGAAGTGGAAGAAGAGTGATAGTGGAATGACAGTGATATACGAGATGCCTCACTGCCAAGAAGTGGAAAACATAATAATTCGATAAGCTAGTCATTGAAGCTGTTTGGGTGATTCCTGAACGAAAAACATGACAAATTAAATAGTTAATTGAGCCAGTCACAGAGGTAGCTTGGGCATTTCTTGTACGAAATACATTCATAAAATTCCATCAAGTTTATTGCAGAAGGTGAGGTGTGAGAAAAGTGATGATTGAATTGCACTGACATGAGAGGCCTTACTGCCAAGGAAAGAACAAACAAAACAACTCAATGGGCCAGTCACAGAGGCTGCTTGGGCGATTCCTGAATGAAACAATCGTAAGGTTCCATCACTATTATCACAGAAGGTGATCATGAGGTGGAAGGAGAGTGATGGTGGAATGACAGTGATATGACAGTCTCCAATGCAATGAAATTGGCAAATAAAATTCTTCAATGAGCCAGTCAGATGCTGCTTGGGCGATTCCTGGATGAAATACAATCACAAAATTCCACCAAGACTATTGCTGAAGAAGAAGTGGAAGAAGGGTAATGGTCAAATGACAGTGATACGAGAGGCGTCACTGCCACTGAGTAGAAAAATATAAAACTCAATGAACTGGTCACAGAGGCTGCTTTGGTGATTCCTGGATAAAAAGTTCATCAACATCGTCCATGAAGGTGAAGGGATCGGAGGAGCAGATGTGAGTGGAAAGCAAATAGCAGTGAGGAGACCTCATTGCCAAGGAAAGAACAAATGCTTGAGTACACTGAAGTACGATTGATCACAAAAGCTGTTTTTGAGCATTCCAATGAAATTATACAATCACAACACTGTGCTTAAACCTTCAAGAAGGAGGAGGATGGGTAACGGAGAATGACAGTGAGGGGAAGGGGTCTTACCACCATTAAATAGAAAAAAGCTTGCAAATGAAAACTGAAGTACAAAATGACTAGTCACAGAAGATTCTTGGGTGCCTCCTGGATGAAGTAATACAATCACAGTATGTTGTACATGAACTACAGTATCATAACGATTATCCCAAAGGTGCTGCAGGATTGACAGTAGGAGACAGCTGAAACATACATGTTTGTTCCAATTTAGTCATTGATCAATTATCCACTACATTACCATATCTACATGTATAACTACATCTGCCCCACACTTCCCCAAACCACTTTCCACTTTCTTCACGAGTTATATGCTGGCATTTACATGTAGAAAAACCACTATTTCAATAATGATGCTGTTTTTTTTCCCAATTTGCATAATTATGTGCCTATTTCTTTCTTGCTGGGGTAAGCTCTTTGATGAAAAGCATAATCATTGCTCCAGAAATGCACAAAATACATTGTTCTGATAAAGTAATGATCAATCAGAATTGCTTAGAGCTGCAGGACTCTTTCCTCTTGACTGTAACATTCACCCCAAAAAATCAGTTCACAATATGCATAGTTTTCAATAGTATCCCAGTTTTGAAGAACCATGACAAAGTTTTCAAAAAATAGATTGAAATCATTTTGACATAACAAAATCATTGTTTCATTGTGTTATGTGGAAAACGAAATTTGATGTTGCTTATAGTAAAGGACGAAACGTTTCTCACAGCCTTCATCCTTAGGTAACATTACATGTACTGTAGTTCCCTCATGTTCCACAATGACAGAACTCCGCTCAACAACTATCTAATGTTTACTAACCTTGTGTTCATCTCTCATAGCATGTATAATCCCAGCACATGCATCAAAGATGTCCACCGCACGTGATCTTGTTCTCACACTATAGACCTACAACAAGAAGAGCACATTTTAACTTCATGACATCACAAGTCTACCTAAATCCATTAACCACCAAAAGCTCAAGACTGACTACATACATTGTACCAGTATTGACATATCTGGTTCAGTATTAGATCACATTTCCTGTGTTTTGAAGTAAAATGTGTACATTGACAAAACTTGCAGGATTCTAAAACTTGACTATACTCAGCGAATGGTGTTAAGATTACCTACAACAGCTATTTTAAAAAATGAATAACAAGTAATTTGCACCCTGAACATGCATCATATGTGGTTTACATTTGTAGACCTTCCTATGTAAGCAAACACACCCTTTCAAAAAAATGGGCTCAAATTGAGAACAAGAAAAATCTCTGAGACTTGAACATAGATAGTCCTGAGAATGCACCACCATTGCTGTAGTCTGCCAACTTGAGCAAAGATACAAGCTAGACAGATGGCAGCTGGTTATGGTTTACTGGTACAGAAATTTGTGACAGTGGACTACAATATAGTAAGCAAATGGAAAACCAGTGAGTTTGTAGAGGTAATCATATGGCTTTGAGTGCAATTTGGAATTAATTTGCATGAGTGAGTTTTTCAAAAAGTATCAAAATTTAACAAGCCTGCACAGCGAACAAATCTTCGCAAAAAAATCGGAAAATGTTGCAAAGTGCTCAAGACGACTTTCCAGCATTTTTTAATTTTTTTGTGAAATCTTCGGAAGCCATCGAAAATCTTCGGAATTCTTCGAATGTCTTCAGAAATATTCAGAAAATTTCGGAAATTTGTCGCAAAGTGCTTAAAATAACTTTCCAGCATTTCTGAATGTTTTTTGGAAATCTTCGAAAATTGTCGGAAGTCTTCGGAAATCTTCAGAAAAAATCGCAAAATGTCGGAAAGTTCTCAAAACGATCTTCCGACACTTTTTGAAAATTTTCGGAAATCTTCGGAAGTGTTCGGAAATGCTCGGAAAACTTCTGAAACCCTTGGAAAAGTTTCGAATGTAATCGGAGGTTTAGGAAAAAATTTTATACTATTCCAATCTCTGACGCCTGTGAACTGAAGATCAGATTCAAGAATTTTGATTTGTAATTTGCACTGGTATTATGCTTTTTGCACTGGTATTACACTTTTTGCACTGGTGTTACTCTTTAACTGCACTGCTCTCAGCCTATCAGAATCGAGTAATTTTTTTATGTATGTTATTAGCTCCCAAACTTACATGTATTTTTGAAACAGCCTGTGTACTGTACATACCTCTGCCTGTGTAAATATCTTGTACATCTCTGGTAAGATGACAGGAGCCACCTGTGGCATCTGGTTGTCTGTTACTTCTCGACAGAACTCTGGATGAAACAGGGATCAAATAGACAAGTTTGAAGGGCACTCAGTGCATAAAATACTAACTGGTGCAACAATTGCTGTTGAGGTCCATGTAAAACAGCTTTTGATGACTAGTGTACATAAATTGAGGTCATATTTAACAAGAAAGAAAAAATCAAATCAAATAACAATGAATCAAAATTTACAAGGAATAGTATACAAGGTTGGACAACTGCTTTGATCTCAAATTTGCCTTTTTTCCAACACCCACACAGTTGCTGAGGTAAATTTTAAACTCCACTCAAGTCTATACCCATATATAATATTTTTATCTAACCCAATACTCCCTGTAAATAATTAATACGCCCTAAGGTAATCCAAATAAGAGAAATATTTTACAGTAAATATTGTGACCCAATACAAGCCAAGACCCCTCCTAATCTCTCCCTCCCCTCCAAATTATGTGCATGTACTTGTAAACAGTGCAGTTTTATAGCACTCTGGGAAAGTGCCATAATACTGATCATGCACTTCAATAATAATTATATGTTATAAACACAAACAAAAACACAGTTCTACACTGGTATGAAAAATAGCTGAAAAGCCAGAAACTAAAATTAGGACCAGTTATAGATAAACAAACTGACAAAGACTGATTGGTTGTCTGACTGACTGGCTGACAGACAGACAGACAGATAGATAGATAGATAGATAGATAGATAGATAGATAGATAGATAGATAGATAGACAGACATACAGACTAACAGATAGACACACAGACAGACAGATAGATAGAAAGACATACAGACAGACAAACACATAGACAGACAGACAGACAGACAGACAGACAGACAGATAGACTAGAAAGATAGATAGATCGATCGATAGATAGAAAGACAGACAGACCAACAGATAGACAGACAGACAGATAGACAGATAGACAGACAGATAGATAGACTGATAGACAGACAGACATTGAAGCACAAGCACAGACCTGTTAAAACCCTCATTGCCCCATGTACAAGATTGCTGTCTCCACTTGTCAATGCATGCATCAGCTGGTTAAACAAGTCTGGCCACGCCTCAGGCCAGTCCCAGTTGGCTATAGCAGAAATGGCGTAGGCCTGTGGTGAGGAGAGAGAAGGAGAAGGAGCTGGTAGAAATAACTTTGTAAGTACATGTTAAGTAAACCATGTGTTGAATTACTATGTATATTATTATTATCATTTTAAAATAAGATGTCAATTTTGTTATTATTATTACTACTACTAAATTATTATTATTATTAATAATATTATTATTCTTATTTTCATTATTACTACTACTACTATTATTATTATTATTGTTGTGTGCCAGTAAGGAGAAAGGAAACGGCTAACAACAAACAACTTTATTGTTTGACAATAAACCGATCGTGAACAAAATGGCTACGCACACGAAGCGATCATACATGTGAGCAAACAATGTTCAAGGCGCTACACGCAAATAAGCGTGGGGGGCCTGGGCTGTAACAACAGTGTAACAGCAAGCAGAGCCTGCTGGTGTAACCTCTTTTTCTCTTAAAATAGAGCAATAACTGTAAATCTAACACTAACAGGAACAGTTTAACTAATGTCCCAACTTGCACTAGCACGGGCGCAAATTAAGAAGTTTAACTAATAACAAATATAATCACGTAGGTACTGTGGAGGTTTGCGATCCCTCTGCGAACGACCCTCAGGGTTAGCCGGTGGGGAAAGTGCCAGATCTTGATCATTCATGGTTGGGCTGGAACAGTCCGGCTGGTCCTGGAGAATACCAGGGGAGCTCTCAACGGAAATACTAGAAGGCACATGGGGATCACTGGGAGTGGTGTCAAAGGGTTGGTGATCTCTGGCGGAGCAGGAGGCAGTGGATGGAGGGGAACGGGATGGGGCGATCTATCAACATTTGTGTGGTCGGGGACATCATCATCATCCTGGGGAGGTGGGACAGTAGGGCGGCTGGTGATGACATTTGAGGGGGGAACAGCATAACAATCAGACAGCTTGACTTTATAGGAGAAGGCTTGAAGCTGTGATCCCCTGAACTTTTTGACAAAACACCATGGGCCATCGACCTTGACAATGATGTAAAGATCGCAACTTTGTGACTTATTCTTGTCTGGGATAAGATAGACTAAGTCACCAACCTGTAACTCAGGCGCTTGTGGGAGTAGACGGCAGTGATTCTCACTGGAAGTGTGGTTGGAGGTGCGCTGTTGGTGTTTCTCAGCTATGACCTGGTAGTCAGAGATGGGCAACTGTTTGTTAGTGAATTGGCTCCGTTGGGTCCACAATTCACAGGATGACAGGCCAAGATGGCGCAAGTGCAAATTTAGTCGTGCCGTGACCAAGACAAGGCCAACAACGCTTACAGAGCGGCCCCCTGGTTTGTGTCGAAGGAGTTCCTCTTCTAACTCTTGGATGGCTCTCTCAGCCACAGGATTCTTGTTTGGGTTTTTGGCCCGACCCACCCAACAGTGACATTGAGATGCTCGAGAAAAGTACGGTTCCTTAATGAACTGAAACCTGGGCCTGGATCAATGCAAATCACTGCCCTTGGGCCATCTTGGGGATGAAGACCCATGATAAGTTGGGTGAGTGAGTCATGAGGTGTATCGTGCTTCTCATCAAGGACAAGACAAGTGGCAGTGTAAGAGGTAGTACATTCTCGAAGGCCAAGGATTAGCTGTCTGCTGCATTTAAGTATGTCAGCTGCAAATAAGATGCCTACAACTTCAGGGGGGTCTTCAGAAGACTGTGTGATCGGGGAGCTAGGGATCTCCTGAAGGGAGGAACATGTGTGGCAGGACGAAGGCAAAGAAATGGTGCTGCACTACTGATTGGAACTGGTGACGAGATGGATGGGCCAACTTGAGGCATAGGGCTGTAAGTAAGCCATCGAGAACAAGTCGAGGGACAATGATGGCTTCAGAGATAAGGAGAAATGGGTGAGTGCGTTTTACGATGAGAAGGCCATCTCGGGAGATTGACGCAGAGTTGAGGTAGCTTTTGACATCCTTAATGTTAGTCAGTTTCTTTGAGGGCCTTGTACCCTGTTTCAGATGTGCTCAGACTCGGCGGAGGTCTGGGTGCAGTCGTTTTGGATTTGGAGCCATGCAGATCGAGAAGTAAATGGAAGGTTAGCCACATTGTCAAGGATGTCTTGTATGGACACGGATGAAGGTGCAGATCTGACACTGTGGCTCAGAGCATTCTTGTGCATTGTGACTGATGAAGTCAGAGGGAAGATTTGCTTTGCTAGCTAAGTGTTGTTACCGTACCTGGTAGCGACTGGCAGTAGTTAGAAAGGAGGTAACATGGGGGCTAGCAGAAAATTCACCCCGACACAACTTGCCAATGGCCTGGACACAGGGCTTGCTGTCCGTCAGCACACGTTTGTTGTTGTGACTGAATTATGAAGGGGCTGAAGTGCTTTACTGCTGTGGTGATGGATAGTGCTTCCACTTCACAAGGTAGCCAAGTTACCTGGTGTTTTCACAGTTTGGCGCTAAAGAAACCAGCAAGAAATAACTGGTGGTCTCGCCTGATGTACAAGGTAACACCAAGTCCTTGTATGGTGACAGAGCCATCTGTGACGATCCACAAGGCATCAGAAGGGCAAGGGAGAACAATTGACTTATGGCTGGAAAGAGCTTGCTGACCGGCTTGGAATCGGAGACTAAGATCATCATTCCACAGTAGCTGATCTGAGGACTGTAGTCCGGCTATTGCTTGCTCCAGGGAGTCGATTAATTGAGAGCAGTGGGGTAGAGCACGGCTCAGGACTACATTTAGTTTGAAGGGATC
>JAOBRH011049059.1:0-13234 GCA_027575125.1 Umimayanthus parasiticus | reverse complement strand
GTTTACGATATCGATAAAGAAGGAGTTTAAAGTTTCAGCAATTTCAGTCGGCTCTTGGACAGAAGTTTCGTTGTTAATTTTGATCTCGGAGATTTTGTTTGTTTGTTTACTTGTTCCGCTGAGTTCTTTCAAAGCCTTCCAGATACCTTTTGAGTTTCCTTTGTTCTTATTGATGGACTCTTGGAAGTATGTGCGTTTAGCGGCTTTAATTAGGTTTGTCACTTCCCTTTTTTTGCGCTTGTAGGTAGCCCAGTCATCCGGTAGGTTTGAATTACGCGCCTTTTTCAATAATTGGTCTCTTTTGGTGATTGATTGAACAATTTCTCCATTCATTCAGGCTGATTGTACAAGCTTCTTGACACGTTTTTGTTTGACGGGAAAGTGATTGTCAAGTACTCCATTAACCAAAGATTCCAAGGAAGCCAGAACATCGTCGCTGAGTTCTTCCAGAAGTTTGTCGTGATTTACATTTTTGAAGTCACGATATGTAATAAGACTGTTGGTCGGGTCCTTTTTTATTTTCGAGTATTTACGACAGATGAAAACGGGGATATGGTCGGCGAGTCCAATATTCGGCAAATAAACTCTTGTGATTTAGTCAGGATGTGAGGTATACACATGATCAAGGCATGTACTGCTTACGGGCCTGGTTATGCCACAGACTACTTGTGCCATATGCATGCTCTTTAGGGGTTTGATTAGCCGATGATTGTTGAATGTTGAAGTGTTCAAACTGTTAATATTAAAATCACTCAAAATAATTGTTTCCTGGTTCCTTAAGTAAGCTGTTTCGATGGCATTTTCTATCTTGGAGTCAGTATCAGTATCTGTGGAAGGCCGCCAATAGAGGCCACCGACGCGAATGGGTCTATGCGAGTTGTGAGGGTGGACGCTAAGCCACATTAACTCAACACAATCCTCCTCAAGATCATTGTTTCTGCTAGCTTTTACATGATCAGCAATAAATGCAACAATTCCTCCGCCTTGCTTTGCGCCTTCCCTATCTTTTCTGTGCAAGGTGTATCCAGGTAAAGTGAGGAGACAATCGGGTTCGAAGATTTTAGAAATGTTTCAATCAGGAACATGACATCAATATTCTTTGAAGAAGTTAGCAAAAGACGAATTTGATTAAGTTTGGTGTCTGTTAGCCGATTTACATTCCATTGGCCAATTCGATGACCTTTCTCAGGCAGATCGATATTGAGAAGCACTGGTTTGGCCATTGTTGGACGAGGTTGTTTTGCGCGGGAATCGGGAACATCGCCACTCAACTCTAGTGTCAGAATCGTAGCGTTGAAGGAGGCCATCACGTTCGAGGAATACAAAATTCTACTGCACGTTAACTTCCTTCGAACAGCTTGACGGCGATAGTATAACCGGAGAGTATAGCCATTGCAGGTTTTAGAGTGAAACCGAAAGTATATATAGTCGTCATGTTGAAAAGTTCGGCATGGTCGAGCTGATCCTGAGATGTGGTTCAAGGTAGCTCGCAAGTGCTCGCTGTGGCCGTTATGATTAGGAAAACAGACAGCTGAGGTGTTGATTGAAGTCGAAGACTGATAAAAACTGTTATAGCCTTGTATAACATAGAAAAAATTTGGTATTAGAACAGAGCAAAAAAATGAGCAGCCAACCGCCATTACGACCGCTGACCGCTGACCAAGTTCTTCATTGGTTATTGAACAATAACAGTAACAAAAACGGACAACTTTTTAACAATATGCTATTATATGTTTGTCTACGGATGGTTTATAGTTTTAGGTTAAGGTCTGGGTTACTTATATTGTCTCTTTATCCATGAGTATTTTCGCTATCAGAGTAGAAGGAGACTCCAGTCTTTCGATGGTCGTCTGCGCGCCAGGTTAGCAAGCTGCGCTTTGTCCGTATGCTCTGAGTACAGGTTTTGCGACCAGTGGATAGAATAGTTCGCAGTGTCTTGTTCTTTAGTCACTCTAATCGCCCAGCATTTTATTTATTTTTTTGCTTCACCGACCCAAAACGATGCAACCGTAATCCAAAAACATTTAGAATGGGTTTGCTTGTAACTTCTCATAAGTATATCTTGGCTAAAAAATTGGAATAAAATATTGTTTAGGATATATCTTTAATGTTGTAAAAATTATCAAAGGACCGAGGTTTGCGGAACGCCTTCAGTAATATTACTTTGGTCGGTATCTGTACCTCCGCATGAAACAGACTGAGATCTGTGAGAGCGATAGCTTTTAAACCAGTCCATTTCACTTTCCGTAAAACCACTGTTCTCAATTTAGAGACGAGGATGTCATGTTCAACTACATTGAGAGCTAATCGGAGGTCCAGGAATTCTTACTACTAAGAGTCAACTTCCTTAATTAGGGCGACAGTAGTAGAGGAGTGGTTTACTTGGGCATGTTGATGATGCTCAGTGAGACGGTTTCGCGGGCGAATCCTTGGTGTTTCTGATCTGGGTCTGATCTTATCGGGTTCGGTTTGGGCTCCTCCTTTTAACAGTGGCGGGAGTTACTCTAGCTGTTTCTCTACAACATGGGATAACGACCTTGCCAGAAAGACACATTGAATAGAGGCTAATAGCAGGTGCTGCTACCTTAAGAGACTTTGCAGGCCTTTGCACTGATATTATCTGGCTTTTTAGTCTGTTGCACACTTCTTGTGGCCATCTGTCCGCCGACGGGTATACTTGTTTAGAGAGTGTGCTGTTGTGGATCGGTCACTGACTTCTTTTTGTCGACCTCCAGGTTATCAAACAATCTCGAGATCTTTTCTTTTTCCAGTAAGACCTGACGCAAGTTGTTCAAGCTTGTCGGCAAAATAGTGTGTTCTAGATTCTTTGTTTATTTCGTAACTCGGTTGCGAAGAAATCTGTAGAGGTAACAGTCCTGCGAAAGACCGGATCTAATTGACTTTGTGCATCAGAATTAGCATGGCACTGTTGAGCCGTGGGTATGTCTTCTGCGGAGGCGCTTTTCCTCAGCGGAAAGTAAGCTTACAACTGTGACTGCCACTTATCGTCAATATAGGCAAAGATCAGTTCAATCATGTATATGCCAGATAACATGATGATTGGGAGAGCACTGAACTCTGAAGCTCAGTTGGAATTATATCAAATGTTTATATATATACATATACTGAGGATACTGAACCCGGAACAAAGGATTCTAATCGAGATTGTAGTCTTCGGAAGAGATGTCTTCGCTGAACTTCCTACTGAATTTGGTCGATTTTGACAATTCAGGTTTTGCTTAATAACAGTAATTATAATTATAATAATGATAATAATAATAATGATAAGAAGAAGAAGAAGAAGAAGAAGAAGATGATGATGATGATGATGATGATGATGATACTCACAACAGACGTGTGGGCTTACAATGTTTAAACTACACTAATACTATAGTCTATACTATAGGAAAATCCATTGCCTTACCGTTTTTCTCGTGAAATTTAACGTGGAATTCACGAGTAAGGCAATGGATTTTCCTTGAATCGCATGAAATAAATACATTTCGCATGCTTGAGTGTTTGAATTTGTTTTTCTTGTATGTTTTCGCGCGCACGAAAGCCATTTAGCTGCAAGGTCAACCAGCCAACGACACACTCGGTACGCTCGCCACTTTAATCTCGACCTCGTGGAGACAAGTAAATCATGAAAGCTTCTGACATTTTCCACTTAATACAATATCTCAAAACAGAGATCAAACTGGAAAAGCATAATTCTGGGAAAAAGACGTTGAGCACTTACGTCACTAATGTGTTGAGATCGTCAAATATCTCAGTGTCTTGAATCGTCGCTCGATGAGTGAAGCGAACTGAAACAACTTTTCAGTACAAGAACTTCATACAAAAATAAAAGAAGCTAGTAAGTATTTCAACGCGGTTCCATTTTAGAAACAAAAGTCAATACAGTCATTTTGTTTTTCAAAATTCTTTAAAATAAAACGCTTGTTTAAACTTCGAAGCCCCAAATGGCTAGATATCGTTAAAGTCAAGTTTGTTTCCTTTCTTCGCCAGCCACTTCACTTCGGTGAACGTTTTAGTGTGCCTTTATCTTCACGAACGCTTCACACTGGTGAAATAACTGGTGAGCTGTTGAAAGTTGTGCCTGTGAATAACCAACCCTCCTACAGCTCCAGTTATTTATCCGGAGAAACTATTTTTGTTGTCACTCGCTGTGTTTACTGTAACTGTTGAAGCTGAAGAATGAACTGACGACAGGTTGGCCATTCCTGGCTATTCCTTCCGCTCAACTGGAAGGAATTTAACGTCGCAAACCACTTACCGGGTAAGTTTGCAACGAGCCTGGCTCGTATTCTTTGCCTTTGTTTTCTTTACTTGTCTGTCTGATTTCTAAAATGATTTGCTTTAACAGTTGTAGGGGCTTCTTGTTTCGTTATGTTGTTATTTTGGAGCTTTTTGAGTTGTTTTCCTTCGTACCAACAACGAAACCGGCAAATGGCAGTCGCAGTACTTTTATTGGTGTTACTGGCTTCCACCTTCGTTCTTGAATGCCTCCGTTTCTTCCTCAGTCTAAGTTAATGTACTGGCAGTTTATGGCTCACTTCTTTCTTTATTCTCGCTGCTGTTTTTCTGACAAACTGAAATGAGATATTTATCATCGTCTTTGAGTTTGACTTTGTTGGCGTTTTCTCGTACTCTAGTGCAAGGGTTAAAAGTTTTTTTTGTCTCTCCAAAAAATCAAACTTTAGCTCAAAGTTCTGCAAATATTCTCTTTCGAACATCAGTATATTATTATAGTTTGTTATTTTGCCACAAAAAAAAACACCGGCAAATGACCAACACGTCGCGTGTAACGTCTCGACTCAGTGCACACTAAAATCATGCGATTCCATCTGAAATACCTTCTTATCTATTCGGTGATTATCCAATCAGCTTGCGAGATTCGTCCATTTCATGCGATTCTAATGATAATCCAAACTATCAAGTTCAGTACTATTGAATCTATAAAAACTTAAAAAGGCATCTGTTGATGAATGCGCACTTAAAACGTTTTGCAGATGTCGAGATCCTTCATTTGGCAGAAGATCATTCAGACAATGGTTGTTAGTGATTATCTTATCCCATATAGCTGCCTATCTTTATTCCTACATGTAATCAAATCACTGGTAGTTATACGCTAGTTCATGTACCCATACGTCTCTGCACGCTAACAAAATATATCTTTTTGAGTTAGATACTTCCCGTTATAGGCATACGCCCCAACCTCAATAGCATAGGTGAATAGCAACATGGTAAGACTCCTGTAGGGAGTAACCGTAGTATTTACAAACTCTCATAATGAAGAGTCTATAGCTAGCCTTGCTGAACAGATGATCGAAAAGGGTGTCCCAATTACACGGGTGTTCATTAAGGGTTACTCCTAAGAGTTTTAGTTCGCTCTTCTTTTCTGTATCTGACATAGCCTCCTGGAGGGATTTCCTTTGTCGGTATTGGCAGTTAAAAATCAATAATTCTGTTCACAAGATTTTACGCCAAGCGATTTAGTTTGACCAATTGTATGCTTGCACTTTCCTGCGTGCCGCCAAAGTTTATTGCAGTGCTAGTTTCCATCCTTTATAGCGAATAAAATGAAGGAGAGAGCGTGGCGCTGCAACCATTTTACGTCACATTTCAAGATGGCGGCGCACGGTGAGATCAGGCGTTAGCTCTTTGAACAAACTGACTATCCTTTTCTACTAGCAGAGGATCTCGTTAAGGGGAAGCAACGAGTCAAATTTTGGTAGTGATTAAGGGAATTGGAGAGGAGATTTGAAAGAGGAAAATAGTTATTATAACGCAACAAATACTGTTCCTAAGCAAGCAAGCAGGTGCGTGCAACTTCTCGGATAACATACGAGCTGGCGTTCCTGCATTTAATTTTAATTCCAAAATGTTATTTTAAACTTACCTAAAATTTACAAAAACTATAAATTCCTTCAAAATTAACAATTCGCCCTCAATCACTTTTCGTCCAAAATCATCTTAAAATATTTGTGAATTCTTATCAACTACGGTAGAGCGTCATTATGATTCAAATTTTTATATTTCTAAATTAAACCCCATAAATTGGCAATTATGATTAAGACTGAAAATTCGACTTTGCATTTTGCTCTCTCTGAACGCAGGTTACGGCCTCGAGCAGTTCCTGCCAGTCCGTTAGCTAATAATATTTATTATTTATTAACATGTGAATATATGATCAATTGCGCTTTACAATTAAAATGAAAAATATTATTACAATCAAAGTTTAAAAAGAACACTGTATAAATTTAAAACTAACACAATCCTATTTACAATTTGCAATAAAATATGAAAAGTGACATTAAGTAAAATGTAAAACTATAAATCGAAAGCTTGTTTAAAATAGTACGTTTTAAGCTTAGATTTAAAAGTATTGTATTGTTTCTGAGTTCTAATTTCCTGCGGTAAACTGTTCCACACTCTGGTCGTCGCATGAGAGAAGGTTAGCTGTCGTGTTTTAACATGCGAGCAGGATCATTTATGTACAAAGTTTGAAAAAAATAACAATAGCAAAATTAGTTCTGAGCACGAGTAGGCATACTTTGTATTTTCAAGAAAAAACTAGAAAAATCTAAGCAAGCGACAAAAAACAGGCTAATACGGTTACTATTCCCATCATATCACTAGTAAGTTCTTCATTGTTGTATTTGTTTCCAAAACTAGAAAATGCGTCATCTTTCCAAAAACAAAGTTTCTTTAAACTTAACTCAAATAATAGGAATCCGGTAGGAGGTTCTTGGCAAGAATTAGCAATTGGCGACTCCTACAAAAGTCTCCCTAATCACAGAAATTAGGATTGTTTTCAAGTTTTTTGGCATTCAGAAATTCTAAATGTGCAAAGCAGGGAATGACCTTAAATGTCGTTGATTCTCCGTTGGCATCGACGCTTGTTTGGCTGGACTAAAGCGATATTTGTCCACGGAGAAAAAGAAATGAGCTATCAAGAGGAAAATTGTGCGATATTTTATAAACAATACGCTCAATTTGTCTTTTTGCCCTTGGCTTCGACATTTTTTGTGATGCAAGAGAAGCTTTTTGCCAGGCATTTCCTCAATGTATGTTTTTGTTTTTAGGTAGCAACACCAACGGCCGCTCGAAAAATACATAACTAGGCAATCTGATCAATGGGAAAGCAACAAGTTCGCTTTTAAAATACGTGGCTACTTCAGAAAAAAATGCGTGTAAAGTATTTGGGACAATCTGTCAACAACAAACTTAAAAATGAATGTTAATAATTTAAGGTCACCGTATATTGCGAGATAAAAAATAGTTTGTCTAGAGTCATCGATTGTCTCAGTACAATTTGGTACATCCTCGAATATCCAGGGCGTCGCGGAACGGGGGGGGGTGACTCGAGGAGGGAGCGTTGGTTTTCGATAATTGATCAAGGATTAAATCTAAATAGGTTCAGCTTTGACAGCCATCAAGGTATGATATCGTAAGGTCGTAAAAGTATTTGTTCATGGCGTAAGCTTCTGAACTTGCACTTGTTGGTACTTGTTAAGTTTCTTCTGCTCTCGAGCGAGTCTAATAGTAGCTTTTGGAATTTTTTCTTTACTACTTTATTCGTTACAAACTGGCGCAGTCTTGAAGTTCAAACTATTTCATTTTAAGCCTGATCAATCTACTTCTAAGCAAGTTTATTCAACTTCCTTGATCGGAAAGTGAGTGTTTTGACTTACAAAGTCTAAACCGTTTCGTGCTTGGATCGTGGACACGAGTCAATTCTTGAACTTTTTTGTCGCGTGTGGATACATGAGGGTTTCGTGCTCTATTTTTGTCGCGCAGTAACATCCATGTTTTTAACTAGAATTCTATACAACCACACCTTAGTTTAGTAGTGGTGCCAGCTTACGCGAATTTATTTAACAGACTGAAGTCAAAGACTCCAGACTCTTAAGTAATGGTCCAAGGAAGAACTAAGCAGGCCAACGGCAAAGGATGCAAAAAGGTGTTGATTGCGATATTGTTTAAAGCGCTCGTCTCATTGGCTAAAACATGAAAATCTACTATAACTTCACCAGTTAGTACATTTATTTAACTCTAGTTAACAAGTTTATTCCTTTAGGGTGAGAACACAACAAAAATTCATTGTGGGGAACCACAGTTACCACAGGTGGCCTCCACTTGTACTTGAGGATTTTGCGTGTATGATTATAAGACCTGATGTAAACCACAGTGCAAATAAATGTATTGTATTGTTTTAGAAAATCCGAACCTTTATTGGCTATTGTTTTGTATTCTCACTATTGGATAAAATATTGAAGCACAAAAGAAACGTCGCTTTGAAACAAAATATTTTTAGATTTTGTTTCAAAAAAGTGTTGTGTAAAGGTTGATATATTCTCAATATGAGAATTTAAACATTCTAATGTGGGGAAAGCGAATTGCCACAGAAAAATGGAAGGTTGCCTAGTCTTTGAAAGGATTGTTACTTTAAATAACTTTAAAAGTTATCGCCGCAACAGTATATTGGTTGTGGTGTTGCGTAATTTTGCATAATCAAAATAGCGGCTGCATGTATCTTATCTATCAGTTTATATTTTGATAACAATTACAATAATGGAAGCATAATAAAAGTAAACACGCTAATCAGATGCCGCATGGCACGAACATTCAATCCAGTTATACGGTCCAGAACTTCCCTCAACTGTAAAAATAGCAAAGAATCTCGATTAATGTGTTCCATTTGTCAAGTGGTTAGACCATAATTACATGAAACAGAAAACAATACCGTGACCAATTAAGAAATATAAAATATATCTATAAAAAACTTAACTGGCCTCGCAGGGGACTACTGTACTGGTGGACCGATTTACCTTCGTCTCGTGTTAAACCAGTGTTAAGCGCATTACCGTGAATACCCCATTTAATTACCCTCATCTAATTTAAAGGGCCCACTGATCCATCAGACAATATTAAGAGTTTTTCTGTTCTTGAGCAGTTCATGCCCAAGTACAACAGCATCTCGATCTCTGGCTATCACATGCAAGAGGCAGGAGCTGATGCAGTGTTGGAAATGGCTTTTACTATTGCAGATGGCCTGGAGTACTGCAGGACAGGTAAATTGAAAGATTCTATAACAGTAATAGTAATAGTAGCAATGTAGAGCACTAACAATAGTAATAATAGGTAACAATAATAATAATAATAATAATAATAATAATAATAGTATAACAGTAGCGATCATAGCAATGCAATAACAGTTGCAATAGTATGTAGCAATAGTAGAAGTAGCAATAATAAAAATAGTACACCTGGCAACAGGCCTTATGGCCAGGTTATACGGTACACCTAAAACATAACCGGTATCAGTAAATTTAGTAAATTTTAATGCCATATTTTTTTGTTATATTGTTACTTTTTTGTTGTTATAGTAAAACGCCGTTGATCATTTTTTGTGAAGCCTGTTGTTAGTACGTTAAAGCTTACACGCACAGACGCTAAATGAACGTAATAGACAGCAGAGCTATTACTATTAAGTGATTTTAGAAAGTTAAGAAATATAACCTACATGTAAATCAGAATCTTCATTTTACAGTGAAATGGCACTAAAAGTATCTTCCTATTTTGATAATAACGCTAGGGAAAGTATATCAACTGGAGTTTTTGTGCAAAAGCCTGGACTTTAAAGTCGGTAACCTGCTTTCGTGAGTCTTCATCACGTCTCGTATTCGCTCAGTTGCTTGTACATAACCAAAGAACAAGACCAATCAACAATTATGTTTGCTTGCACTTTTTGTACACACTAAAACCATCATTAGCCTTGCAGGGTTCAATCTAAACGGTGATCCGGTGGCCCCAGCACACGGACTACAATAACTGTGTCGAGTGTTGACTCGAGAGGCCAGTCAAAACTTTGGCAATAAAGTAAAATATTCACTGTCTTTTATTGCGCATTTTTATATCTCCAGTTTTTTTTTTATGAACATGTGGACTATACACGAAAGCTTACGTTTTCATCACAAGCAATTCGAATACATGCAACATACAAGGCGAAAAGAACAACTTCTAAGTTTAAGGAACGACGACAATAGGTTTGGAACACGGCAACACTTACTATTTGATTTGATTTCTATTTCTGCTTCGATCTAGGAGCTTTGGTCGTCATTTTGTTTTGACTGTTTTGTTTCGGTACACCGCCGACACATAATACGGTGAGCGTTACGATTCTCTGTTGTCATGGCGCTAGGTAAAGTCCGCTGATAACTGCAAACTGAAGGCGCAGAAATATTTAAATTTGAATAACAACGGAAGAAATAGAGAAGGGCAATGAAACCTTAGCTTTCTTTCGGCTGATGCGTGAAACTCGCTACCAAAAACATATATACTGGGTGGTATACGGTGGGCGCCACGATTCTCCGTGATTGGACCTGGCCATGTGATTGGATCGGCCCCTCCTCCTTTCCCCTCACTCGCGTTCGGCCTCACGACTCGTTCGGCCCTTCGGGCCTCGGGGCTCCCGCCGACGGACAACGGAGAATCGTGGCGCCCACCGTATTATGTGTCAGCGGTGTGCCAAAACAAAACAAAGAGGCGATCGAAGCAGAAATCCAAAACAAATTTGTTTACTATATAAACAGTAAGTGTTGCCGAGTTCCCTTGGGTTTGCCTGTCAGTTAAATGTCACGATGGTAGCGATTGGACTGTTTGCGATCTCATTCGAAAATCGTTTTAAAGTAATAATTTATGTGAATAAAGATTCATAAAATGCACATCTTGACATTTATCTTTTTTGTTTATGGCACAATTGCGGAAGCATTTGTAAACATGGTGCACTGCAACTGGTCTCCTTAGACTTAATAGTCATAAAACGTTACAGCCGATTATCAGTAATAAGTATCGTTGCTATAGTGCTAGACATTAACAAGAGGCTGTATTAACAGGCTAACTCGGCCCGTACCTTTCCGTATGCTTACTAATTGTTCTTAAATTGACTGAAACAACGTCTGGTCCATCGAAGGGCTAATGCTTGAAACTCACTGAAACGTCAGGTACACATCAAGGCCCAAAGGCGAAAAACATATATCAACCTTTCAAGACCTTTGTTGATCAAATCCGTATTCAGCTTACTTGTCACTTGTTCACTACAAATCGTATACCATATACACTAGCTTGCATAAAGCTAGTAAGCTTTAAAGCTGTAATAAATTGTAATAATAAACTCGCAAATTTGTTGTTTAAGACGTTTTAATTCTGTGTTTGAGAGGCGATCAGTCATCATGATAATAAATTTGTGTTTTCAAAACGTTGTATCGGATCTGATTTTAATGTTCTTTAAAACTGTTTTTTATAAACTGAATTTTCGATTGCAACTGCAACTTTCGTCAGAGTATTTCGGTTCTGTTCTGAGTTAATAAATGCATGATTCTTCAGTTTTAAAAAAGGGGTTATCACATTTCAAAAGATAATAATAGAAATTATTATGTAACTAGTGCTACATGTGATATGTTATGTAACTAACGTAGCGCGAACGTGACTCCTATTTCTTGCACAAAATCAAAGGTATCCTGTGGTAAGCTCGTGGAGTAAGTAAGATACTGGGTCAGGGAACTGATATTGCGAATTATCAAGCGTATTGAGCGGTTCCAAATGCAGTGTTATACATTTTACTGTACTAAAAGTGATCACAGATCAGTGTAGTGCGTTCGATCCATTAAGAAAATTGAGGTATTGGCTGCAGGGATAGAGGTATATTTTTTTTCACTGGACAACTGGACTAATAGCCAGGATTACTGTGATTTACAACAGGAACACAATGTTGAAATTCATTGATGATTGACTCATTTCTTAAAGTACTGTAGTTCTGTATCTTCTCGACTCGAAATAGATCACGTACGCTTTGAAACCGAAGTTAAAAAAATGTACTTAGTATTTTGCGACATTAGATATTTAACTTGTTAAAACTCCCCACCACTGATACAAAATAATATTTTGATAACGCTTATACTTAGTAACTTCATTTGTTTTAATCTTGCAACCGTCCACGAGACTCCAGTCCAGAATAAATTTGTTTACATTTTGAAATTGATTAGATTCATCGGAGCGGAAACAGAAATGTCTGCGGTCAAATGCACGCTTGAACATCTCCTGCAAGCTTGATGGCTGAACTATATTTTTCGATTATTCTGCTGACAACTGTTACACGATAACTCTTCACCCATTCAAGCTGTATCAAAGACTAGGGATAAAATCGTGAGATTATGATGTGCAATTAGTGAATTTATACTTGTAATAATTATTGGTATTAACATTCTGAGTCTGTTCTGTTTCCAGTGAAAATGACTACATTCTTAAATAAACTACACACTTTATGTCCCACAATTTAATTTAAAATCTGAGAAGTTCCTTGCAATTGCAAACCATTTATAAATTTTACAAATAACTGAGTCGTAAACATAAAATCCAAAACTGGAATTAATGGCTGTTGGAGCAAATGCAGAATACCCACCACAGTTGTTCTGGAATCTACCGACTACTTGTGCACATCTTTCTACAGAAGGAGAAATGCTCGGAGTTCAGCAATCATGTTTAATAATAGAATTATCGAAAACATATGTTCCGTTCCAAGTCTGATTTCAGCTGTCGAGTTTGTTTGCGATCATCAACAACTCCCTTCTATGAAATCTCTGATTGCCAACGGCTTTGTATTCGTTGTTATCGTGAACAACATTGCCAACCTTTTCACTGAACCGCGACCATAAATTGTAAGCTAACGGATGCTCAAATATCCATGTCCAGTCACTTTGAAAAATGCATGTCAGTTCACCTTAGCAAACTTCATCAGGTGCTCCACTCGAAACATCTACAAACGTTTCAACGACAAACAAAAGCTTCTCCATGTACTCACACAGGAACGATTACTTGCTAAGCACAAACTCCGAGTAGGCCGATGACTATTGACGTTCACTCTATTGTGTCCGTTCCAAGTCTGAGTTCAGCTCTCAAGTTTGTTTGCGATCACCTCTACTCCGTAAATCAGTCAAACACTAGGTTAAAAAAACTCAAAAAATGATGAAGTCGACTCTCAGCTAGAAATCTCCTTCATTAGTAACCAGGCTCCAACTAATGATCACTGGAAGATTAGTTTTGAAAAAAACTGTTTTTCTGCGTGGGCGAGTACGCTGAGTATGGGTTTGATTAACAAAGGTTGATATGGTATGTTTGTCACCTGTGGGATATGGTGTTTAGCTGACGTTTCGAGCGTTAGCCCTTCGTC
>JAOBRH011044616.1:0-13251 GCA_027575125.1 Umimayanthus parasiticus | reverse complement strand
TATTTATTGCAGCCTCGTTTTCATGCCAGCAAAATTAAAAAACCCTTAATTGCTTCTTTCATGAATTGTTTCGTCAATGCCTCCATATCAGAAAATAATCACCTTATACACATTAACAAGCGTGCCAAATTTCATGCTTGTATCACAAAGTGAACGATCATGTCACTTAACAGCTCTACTAGCATGGATTCTGTTGTGCCTTATGAAAAAATAAACGAAATTTTTAGAGTATTCAATATTGTTGAAATTCATGACGTAGGATTTATGCTATATAGTGTTAATTTCTGCTAACGTGGTGAACAGAAGCCAAATTGATGGCAGGTTCCATTGAGACATTCCAGTCCGTAACACTGCAGGACATTTGCACTATGTGCATGTATCCCTGCACACCTGAAGATATTTTGACTCGAAGAGTGCGGATTTTATTGTCTTTATTATTACTATTATTAGTACTATTTTACTTTTGGATTCTCCCAGCATTAGTATAATGAACTAGAAGGGAGTAACCCAAGACATACAAGCTATCAGTGATGTCATACTGTAACCTATAGACGTCACGAAGAGCAAAAGCCAAAATTTTAAATAAATCAATTAAGAACGACTTGATTCACCTTCGGTTTCGTTTTCTCAGGATCCGTTACCACTCCCTCCTCAGACCGGTTGCTTTCAAGGGTCAGCTTATCCAAACTGTAGCTCCTTAGTTTGACTGGGTCGTTCATGGCCCCCTCAGGCACAGTTAGTGTCCCGTATGTGGCACCCACTCCCCCGTCCTCGCGCGTCCCGTCCGGATTCACATCCACAGTGTCGAAGAAGAACGAAGCTGAAACCGACGTGTTATCAAAAAGGTACTCTGACTTTCCGACTATAATTCCATTAGACGAGAGGGGCTCTGAGAGTAGACCTGCGCCATTTATCGCTCTCACTGTTGCAAAATATTTTTGCCCCTTCTTCAGTCGGTGCTTTTCCAGCTTGGTAAACCAGATTGTGGTATTCCCAATCTCCTCATAATCGGACACGTCCACTCCCCCAGGCGTGGTTCCCCAGGCAACTTCATACGAGCTCACACCGCTGTCCAAATCGCTTCCTTTCCAGTAGCCAAATATTATATCCGTGAACACCTAAGAGAGGCAAATATTACTACATTATTATTCATTAATGAAAATATGAGTTGTTTTAAATGATAATCACATAACTGAAATAAAAATATTTTAAGTAATAGCACGTTCATGTTCATTGTTATATTTAGTCATTTTACACGATAGGCAACACTCTGTTAGCCCGCAAATAGTAGCAAATAATCTTGACAGGCCGCAGTGGTTTACAGTGTCTTAAAACGCATAAAAATTGTCGACACTAACTAGCTTATAAAAGGTAACAAGAAAGATGCAACATCAGAAATTTAAAAAGTTTGAAGTCTTTTGGTTCGATATTAATAATATTTAAAAATCACTCAAATACGAAACTTCAGCATCGTGGCGAGACACAGCTATCCACTTGAATCACTATACTGAAACCTTGGTGTTGTTTTAGAAAGTTTATCACAAAGTTATTATTAAATCAATTTTGTCAAACTTGGTAAACATATACTATTTCTTGACGTGCCCTTTTTATGGTGGGGCTCATTACGTAACAAAATAGCATGCAGGCTTCCCGGCTTGCTTCACAAGTTAATTAAGCGCAAAGGGGTGACACATGCACGCTAGCTAGTACACTTCTGATCTCAATCAATATTCAGCTAAGCACGGTTTCTTGGAATAAGGGTTTACCACAAAAGTATGATGCCTTTCATAGTAGTCACAACAACTAAGTATATTTCAAAGCAGGACTCTATACAAGCTTTCTGGGAAGTCAAACTAAATGAAATTATAATGCGATTAACTTATTTCAGAAATTTATGTATGCTGCTTTAGTATGCTCACTTGATAATCCATGTCGGGTCCTATAACTCCATCTCTAACATACTCCACAGCCGGAGGTGTCGTATCTATGGTAACGCCATCACTGGTTGCCGCTGAACATCTCCCAGCACTATTGCAGGCTACAACAGTGACGTAGTACGAGTCCCCATGCGCAAAGCTAAGCCCGTAGTGACTGGCGTTCGGCCGTAGTCCCGTACTTTCACAACCCCGGATGTTATCCCGCAGGGGCTTGGTGCCGACACACCAAAAGAACTCTGCGATGTCACTCTCATTGTCTTTGAAATCAATCCACCTGGCGTGAACCTCAGATAAGTTGCTTGTGTAGTCCACATCGGTTTCATCAAGGGTCCGGGAGGTACACTGCGCATGCTCACCAAATGTCTCATTGGACGAACAATTGGCTGAGTCGCTGGTTCCCAGTCCGTCATAGACCAGACCCATCTCTGGCAGGGTCGAATCAATGATAAATGAAGTGGTGTCTAAAGTGGTCGACACTCCGGAACGACTCGTTTCTATAATCTGTGCAGAGTAGGTATAATGAGAGCCTGGAGCGAAAAACCTTTCCGAGTTTTCTGCTATCAATTCTCCGGAATCTGTACTCATACAAGTCGTGTTTGTACAAAGCTTTTCTTCAATGTAAGTTCCCTTCTCACCGGTTGAACATTTCCGTCCATCGCATCTCTCGCAAAAAGAGGTCATGCCGCCAAGAGATCGATAACCTCGTTTACATGCTCTGCACGTGTACAAGTCGTACCCACGTAGGTTGGAGATTATTTTGCGCACGTGATTTATTGGGCAATAAGTCACGTGATACACCCTGCCCCCCGCAGTCCTGTGTCTGCTGCTTGGCCAAGTTGGAACATTGGGCGTTCCTACTAAGATTGTGTTGCCATGAAATAATATTGGGAAATCGTTGTGACTGGGAGAGGTGGTTCCGTGTGCGATAAGTAGTTCGCGCTGTACACAGTTGTCTATCACGTGGCCATCACGTGACATGTAATGAGCCTGCAGTTCAAGAAGCTGAACTCCAAGCATGTTGGACTCTGTTCTCACTCCAATTGCAACAAGTTTCGTTTTCCCTTCGCGAATTTCTATTTTTTCACTTAAACTTCCAGCACTAGAAAAGAACTTGCATATAGGTAACGGTGGGTTGTTGGGACTGACAATTTTGAATGCAATGAGTGCCTTAGAATACGCCGAGAGTACAACTAGTGTATTATCCGTGGTTAACCTGATAGTAAGGGGTGATAACATTTTGACATAACCGCTTAGTTTAATTTCACGAGACTTTTTCCACGAAGAATCTGATGCTTTGATATAAACAACAACGGTGCAATTGTTATCAACTCCCCTGGCTACAGCCAGATACTGACCATTCATTGCAAGAGAGTGTCCAAACAGAGGGACATTTTCATCTCGTCCAAGTTGCTCTTGAAATTGCCATCCCAGTTTCCCTTTATCAATAAAAATGCCTACAACACCTTTCATTCCAGCTTCAATTGCGCCACTAATAGCCAGTATATTGTTGTGGAAAGCAACAGCGTCAGCAATTTTACCTTTGTCAGACCAGGACCCATCGCGGTCGCAGCTGCTGTTGTTTCGTATTTCACCTAAAACATTGTTAAATGCTTTCTTACAATGACTGAACTCGGTACGTTTCGTGACAATTACACTATGACTCCGGTTTGGAGTTAGCTGTACCAGACTCACGCTTCCACGATAGAAGAAGATGGCTTTATCATCCTGACTTAGTATTTCAATGTCTGGTCGATTGGAGGCACTGACATCCCACGGGCTGATGGTATCAACTGGAAGAAAAACTCTCGTCCTGAGAGAGAAAATGATAACTTTACCTTGTGCGCCAACTGCCAGCAGATCATTGCCGAGGGATGCCAAAGAAGTGCCGAAGTGGTTCACATTCGTTGCTGTCTTGAAGTGAGAATCAAAACTGTGTGTTATGTTCGAGCTCGTGCGATTACTACAGCATGGACCAGCGGCATCGGCAAGACCCGGGAATCTATTGACTTCTTGTTTGATCTGAGTGGCGTTTGAGTAGCCGAATCTAGCGGCCAACCTTGTGATAATAATCCTGAACCCTTCTGTTTTTGATGGATTCCAAGAGCTTGATGAATAGTTTGCCAAACTTCCGTTATGTGTCTTTGGGTTTTGTATCAACACAACAAGCTGGCTTGGGTCAGAAATGTAACGGACGTCTGGATTTATTAGAGTTTGGTTGAACTTAGGAAGCCTCAGATAGGGAAGCCAGCGGTCTTGTTCTTTCTCAGCCGCAATGTCTCTAATATCTACTGTGCGGCGTGGAGGAGGGATTGGATCATAGATAACACCTTCTGATATGCTTTCAGCATATATTCCTTTCGGTATGTATGCCTTTATAACACCATAGTAATTTTGTTCACGAACAAGCTGAGGGGTTTGTATTGTCACATCTCGTTGCCATGGTAAAATGTCCATAAAGTCAACTAGTACAGCTTGTCCATACCATGCTTTGCCAAATAGCACGGCTTCCGATTGGTTCATTTGGGTTCCACCGACAACTCCTAGCTGAAGACCGGAAATGGGGATAGTTGAATTGCCGCTGATACTCCATCGCAGGCTCATTGATGTGCCATCTGATTGCCACGTCATGTGGCCAGCTTCATTCATAAATGAATGAGTAGTTTCAAAGTAAGAAATTCTCTGTGGTTCAGTGATAACTAAACACGGTCCACGTGGAGCTATCTCAGTAGATAAACCAGCACCATTCAGTGCTTTGACAACAGCGTATATTTTTGTCCCATGGTTCTGTCTTTGGGATACTTTACTGAAAAACGTTTTCTGCTGCACGGATTTCCACGGTTGTAGATTGCACTCGTTTTGACGTGATCCAAGACAAACTTCATACCTATCGATTCCGCTTTCTGCGTCTGCCAATGGTTTCCACATCATAGTAACAAGTTCTTGTTGGCATTTTATCTTAACAAAGTTTTGTTGCAAGCTTGAATTGCTGACTTCGGGAGGTGAAAAATCGGTTGTAACGCTTTCCGAATAGGCGTACCTCTGTAGTCCCGCACCGTTTGTTGCACGAACCGTGACGTAATAGGCCGTATTGTGCAATAAAGACAATCCTGTGACGTCATAGCTTGTCCGCATGCCCGCTGACACGAAGTGCTTGACATCGCAGTTCTCTGCAGCGATCCCAATACAAACTTTATATTCAGTGACGCCACTCTCGGTATCGACAAAGTAGTCCCAGCTGTCGAGAGATTCAGATAATGCAAATTTATGAATTCACATTTGAACAACAGCTCCAAACTTAGGTTATTTTCTTAGTACAAAGTATGTTTGCCAGGAAGCAGGGATTATTGACTTTTTGTCCAATAGATCATTGCACGGTTTCCGTCGTCATCTTAATTTTGGGACAGTAACCAAAAATGCACAGCAATGACATCGAATTTTGACTTTAAAAGCTCTTGATATGGGAATTCATATCTACAAAACAAGAAGAATCTAGCTTAAGGCTATAACCTTCGTAATCCAAATTTTTAAACTCTTCGAGTCTGGATTCAGAGATTTGTATGGAGCTTTAAAAGACTGATTACGAACACTTAGCCATTGTCTTTAATTTATAGTTTGATTATATAATTTCCGTAATAATACCTCTTAAAAATACATCGTTTTTGTTAAAATTCGGTGTATAATGGCGCAGTTAAAAGGTTTGAAAGTTGAACTACCGGTATTTCCCATACATTTGCTGTAAATTTTGCCGCGACTGACCCAAGATGGCGACGGAACCGTGAAAGGGTCTACTGGTAAAGTATCTTACGTAGGTTTAGCCACGTGATGTTGACTGCAAGTTTCGATTGAAAAACAATACAAATATTGAAATCAAAAGCAAAATATTGTTCCTAAATTTGAAATGAAGAAGTCATTATTAGAACTAGCGGAAAGTAGGGATTATTTAAATCTTAAAGCTGCTCGTTTTAAGCAGGCATCTTGATCCTTAAAGCGTCGTTCACACTTGTGGAAAAACATAAGTACAAGTATAAGAAATTGAAATGACAATGAACAGGACAAAGGAACACTGTTCTGAGCTTGTTCCGTCTCGTCAAAGACTTGTTACTTCTTTGCTTAGATCTTGTCACTTGTTATTCATGTTTCTTATGCCTACTTTAAGTCACAAGTGTAAACAAGGCTCAACTCTTAAGTCTTGTTCATACTTGCGACATGATCACTGATAAGCACAAGCATAAGGAATTTAAATAACAAAGAAAAAGATAATTGCGAGTGAATGCCAAGAGTTTGACTGCGGCCAGGTTTTTTTCGGATTTTTGGTGTAAGCCTTTCGCCTCGTTCCCAGCACTTCCCTCTCCCGAAAGAAAGATCCTTGTTGTATCTAGTCACGTGGCACCCACATTCTGGGTGGTATCAAGCAATATAAATGTGGAAGATGTGCTGTTCTTATTTAGCCTAGTGTGGAGAGGTAAAGATTTTGTTTTCATCAAAACAAACGCACACACACGTTCATTTTATTTGTTACGACCCAATATGTTATCAAAACAGCAATCAAGTGCACAAGCTTGTAAAAACGAAACAAATGTACAAAAGACAAGGGTTTTAACATGCCAAGTTTGCTAGCTTGCTCTCCTTAGTTCACTGTGAAAAGTCATGAAACGTTTGGTTAAAGAAAAGTTACACTTCATATTTTTGCTTTAAAGATTGGATTTCGAGACGCCATCTTGGAATTAGGCCGCGGTTGTCTATTGGCTCCTCGTACGCATGCGCAGACATTTTTCCGAAAGGTCGACCCAACCAAGGTCTTTCTCTCGGGAGAAAAAAGAGCCTGGAAAGAAGGTTGTTGGCCCTTCTTTCCAAAAATACCTGGATCCACCTCGCTCGAGAAAATTTAATTGTTTTTAGTTGATAGATTATTTTATTTTTTAGAGCTAAAGTTTATGGCTTCTATGGAATATTTTGTACCTTGCTTGAATGTTGGTTCTGTTAGATTGATAGATCACTCTTCTATGGAGACTGGGTCCAACCACAACTCGACCTGTCTCAGGTGGGGAGATGTCAACAATAAACCCATCTGAACTGATATCCCGCGTGAGTCCCGCGTGATTTGTTGCACGAACAGTGACCGCATACCTTTGCCCGTTTTCGAAATCCAAACCTGTGTAATTATAAAAAGGTTAGCGATGAAAGCCAGTTGGTTAACAAATGTTCTCCTAAGTAAAAGTCTCCATCGATGGATGTCTTTTGCCGAGCCATAAATGTGATGGAACAATTTTGTTGATAAAAATGTAATAATCTAATGGATTATGATTTGTTGTATTAGCATGAGCAAACTTGGTGACTTTGATCATTTAAGCAATTTGATTGGTTGGCTATCTCTAGTTAGTGTTAGTTTGCGGAGTGAAGCGATGGCCGGCCTAAACTGCCCTTTTGCGGTAGTGGCAGAGAAGGTTATTTTACTTTATGTGTTGTGTTGACACCAAATTTGCATATTCTAATACAGTTATTCGCTTCAATCTCGGTGAATAGTGGATTTTAGAATACCATATTCCACCTCGATTTCAGACAAGAACTGCTAGTATTACAGACTGGTTGAATATTTCATGAATCTTATCTTTGAGTGAAAACAATCCTATTTTACAAATGAACTGCAAGTAACTAAAATGTTGTGTTTTTTCACAATAAATTAGAATGAAGATACTGAATTTAATTATTAACCGTCTTCAACCCCCGCCCCCCTCCCCCTCGCGAAGGCTCAGTATATACTTTCAGGCCTTTGGGAATGGGGAGTTTGTTAGAGAGGGGACTTAATAAAATGGACGTTCATTCAAAAGTCGGATACTGAACTAGCTCAAACAAAGACTTATAATAGTTAAAAACAAATGAAACACCCGAAAACGGAACTGATGTTAAAATACATATGCGTCCTGTCGCATAGGAGAGATCACGAGTCTAATACAGTGTCCTTCAGCGCTGTTTTATGTACCTTAACTTCACACATACTTTTCTTTGAGAGGGAGCTTATTGCCTAAAGGGGGTTAAACCGAGCAAGAGACTTAAAGAGGAAGGTATCGTGGTCGAGCAGTATAAAGTGCTGACTCGTAACCCGGAGGTCCCGAGTTAAGGCGAGTTTCTGCCCCAGAGTAGGACTATCTTCATAATATATTGTGTAAACTATGGCACTGAAAAGCTTCCTCCGGGGAGTTGTCATTAAATGTGTATCTTATTTGTATTTTCTTAATAGAGGGGCAGGGTGGGAGGTGGCCTATAAGAGAGTATACAATAATTTGTTCAATATTTTTGACAAGTATCCGCGAAATAGTGACTCTTTTAAGCCTAGTTTTTAAAAAATCTTATGTCACTGTGCAAAAATTATGTTAAGTGCTTTCTACGTGTATTTTTGCTGAGAACGTAGTAGATAGAACAGAACAGATACTTTACCTGCCAAGCTGATATTAGTAGCGTTTTGCACTGAGAACCAGGTTAGCAAACAAGAAGACTGGTCTATCGCGCTGCAAACGGCAACCGCGTAGGACTGGATGCCAGTCTCCGAGTCTGCAAACTTCGACCAACTCGCTTGAATATCTTCGTGTCCATTGAGGTAATCCGAGTCTTCTCTTTCACCGTCAATAACGACGCCAGCTATTGGTGAACTGGAATCGACTACCACCCCGCTTGAGGTTAATGACGTCACAACTCCGGCGCCGTTGGTGGCTTGGATTGTGACGAAGCACCGTTGACCATCAGTCATTGGTTTCTGAAGAACGTGATGCACAAATGTTGCGCCTACATCAAGTGCTGCCTGAGGAGCAATGTCGCACTTTGGCGGTGATGAGCCCGCGCACCACGTTAGGGCCACTACGCCACTCTCGGGGTCATCGAAAGCATCCCACGTGGCATGGACGTCATCGATGCTCTGTTGGTATTTCACGTCAACCCCCGGCCGAGGACCGTCCCACAGGGAGCCCCCTTCTGGACCTGTCAAGGTGAATGTATAAGATAATCTGTAACTCTGTTACAAGAACTACATTTATTATTCAAGTAAAAAGTGTTCTGTTTTGAACGACATGCTGACAATACAACGACAAAAATAACTGTTTGCTGGTGTAATAGGATATTTTCAGAAACCGCTTTTATTTTTGAAATATATATATATATAAGATACTCTTTCATAAGAACATGTTAAGTATGGCTGAGCCAAAAGATGTTTTTATTCAGCCCATACATTTTCTTTATATTTTGGCCATTATCAATCTCAACATTCCTACAAATAAGGTTCTTGCAAAACAAAAATTCTACATTTTGGCTTGATTCCTGTAAAAACGGATCATTAATGATTGCTTCACTCGATCTCAAGAGATATAAAAGACAAAAGATACATCGGCCATGTTAATGCACAAAACAAAAGGCGACTCGTGGTTTGAAAACTCTATTGTTAGTGTACACCAACATGGCGCCAATGACGTCAGATGGGTGTTTACTCTCACTTATAGCAACGCTTTTGTCCAATATTTCTATGTTCTCCACCATCAACCCCAGATTCAACAGCAAACAGTCCTACCTGTTTTGTCGACGAACACGCCACTTGATGTGGCCAACTCGCTGCGAAGTGCTGCCCCGTTAACAGCCATCACTGACACGTAGTACGAGCTCTTCTGACGCAGGGCCAGACTCGTGGTACTGTAGCTTGTAGCTCTACCAACCGATGTGAATGACATCGTGTCACACCTGCCAGGAGCAGTCCCAACACAGACTAGGTATTCGGCGATACCACTTTCTTTGTCCAGGAATGCAGTCCACGCTACTGATATTTTGGATTGCGTAAAGAATTGTTTCTCGTTGTCTATCATCACAGGTGGATGTTTGTGGGAGATCTCGCCAATGATTGGCGGAGAAGAGTCGAGAATGAATCCGTCGGACGAAGATACGCTAGACAACCCAACACCGTTGGTTGCTCTGACCTACAGTAAAGGAAATATTATAGGTTGGACTCTTTTTTATTCTATTGTGAACTAACAACTTGTAGTTGCTGGTAACCAAAAACAGTTAAAACCCCATTTATAACAACAACAACAACAACAATAACAACAACAGTTTATTTGGTACCCCTTCTAGTACATAGGTTCAATATACATTTTAAAGAAAAGAACTGTAAGATTTGATTAAAGATAATAAATGGGCACCAGCCAGTTAGAAATTGCAAGAACTATTCTCGCTAAATGGCTAGGCCAAGCGTAAATTTATTGAAGACATCAGGTTCAAATCAGAATACCTCGATACGTGCTTAATCCTCGGACAACCAAGTTACTTATCGTAACAAGTTAACCCAAGGGGTGGATGGGGGGGGGGGGTATTTGGAGCCCCCCATGATTTCACAAATGGTTGCACATAAAAGATCAAGCTTTTGGCATGTATGCAGCTTTTGGATAGCTAATTACTTTTCATAACAACAATATGTTTTAATTAAGAACTGTTGTCAAAACAGGATTAAAATTAAAAAGCCAAAGACTAACATTTTAAACGTATTCAACCAATATATAAGAATCTAAATCAAATTCCTTTATTCTAGCAACCATTTGACTTACTCTTTACTGATACTTTAACTTATTCGAGCCGTGAAAGTCCTACAGTGCTTTTTTTTAGCCTGGAGGCAAATATGCCAATGTGACGTCATGACTTAATTATTTAATTAGTGCTTTTTGTCATAGGAACAACTTTGTAAAAATGCATTGGGGAGCCAGATCGCTTGAAAGCTGCGTTTGCTAGGTGAGAATAACGATCAAGATTTTTGTTGTCACTTTGTGACAGAATTTGCTGACAGGACACTTTCCAGATATTTTTGTATGCTAATTTATTTTTTACACCACATGCAGGATAGGATAGTACTTCAAATTAAGTGCTATTGAAAGACGCAAAAAATTGAACCGAGTGAAAATGGTGCCCACACGAAATGCCATTTGTAGTGTTTTTTTCACTGAAATTTTGGCTTCTACGCATGCCCCAGAAATGAGCTCGCAGTGTCAAGTCTGCATTGTACGAATGTCGTAGGTCTTTGGCGATTCAAATTTGAGTCTTCCTTTGACATTGCTTGAATACAATGTCACGCAGTTCTCAAGGCAACCCCTTAGGTAAATTGACGGTTTGGGAGTCAAGAAATCCCGGGCTAGAATGAGTTAAGGAAAACAAAGGCGTTGATTAAGTTGGGGTGATTCTTGTTTTTGCCTTCGTTTTGGTGAGATTTCAGATCTCGATAGACTATATACTTACCTTGGTAATGTATTTCACTCCTTCTTGCAAGTCCACATTTGAAACACAAATGATAGAGATGTTTCGAATTTCTGTGAACTCCTGAACGCAGTTCTTGGAGTCAAAAGCAGTGCATACAGCCAGTTCATGCTTCGTTACGCTGCTCTCACTATCCTTTAGAGGTGCCCACGAAGCACAGAGCAACGATTTATCGGACAGATAGTCTACGTCTGATGAGCTTGTGTTTTGATTCAAGTCCAAAACCTATCGAAAGAAACAATTCAAGTGTTAGTTTCTCAGCAATGTTAACTGGTATATAACTTAGGTCAGGAGCCCATCAACAGGAGCCTCTATCTCTACTAATTTCTTGAGTCAACTCCGAGTAGCTTTATTTTTAGAGCAATGGCCAGCGTAGAAAAAGTGCTAGATCAATGGGAAATGTGACGTAAAACAATACACTCTATTTAGCTCTGTTTTGATTGAATCTTTGAACTGTGTGCGTGCAAAACGTCCCCTGAGAGCCGTTCTATAAATAAATCTACTTTGGAAAGGGTTGACTCCAAACCATAGTATGGGAGATAGAGGCTCCTCTTGATAGGCTCCTGCTTAGGTAAACTTTGAAAGTGACTAGTTTTTTCTTGAAATCAATTTTCTTATCATCATCATCATTACCACCACCACTAGAATAATAATCACTGTGATAAGCATCATCATTGTCACCACAATCATCATCATCATCGTCGTCATCAGAACAATCATCATCATTATCAACGTCACTACAATCATCATCATTACCATCATCATTACCGCCACAATTATCAATAGAATCATCATCATCAGCACAATCATCATCATTATCATCATTACTATTATTATCATCACCGTCATCATCACCACAATCATCATCATTATGATCAGCACAATCATTGTCACCACAATCATCATCATCATTATCACAGTCATTGTTATCATAACTACCGTCATAATATTAGTATTATATCAATAAACTGCCGCCTTTACTGTGACCATGTCATTTTTGTGATTCATCAGCTACTGCGTGTAAAGCGTTTTTCAGTTACTAAGGATTTCATTATTCACTTGCATTTTCCTGTTTGCGGAAAGATGTCTGACTTTTGCAAATCTCCCTTCTCTGTTTTTATAGTTGAAGTTCAGAAGCGCAATTATTTTCTTACATTTGCTCCACTTCAACTATAACAGTATCAAATAGTGTGGAAAAACATACTGTATCAGTACAGCAATTCAAAACTAAAAAGGGCCATCGAACTTTTGAAAAACGCAAAGTCAAAAACGCAAACGGCGATATCAAAACTTAAAGGAATTGTGGAACTACAAAATTGCTGGGTTTTCAATTTTGGAATCATAAGCAGCTTTATTATGTAAAGTGGCTCGGTAGCATAGCAATAATGTATGTTCAGACGGGAGGTTTGTTAGGCCAGCCTTTTTACTTCCACGGGGGATAGGGGAGAAGGGGGTTCGAGTGGTCTTGTCCGTACAACATTTCAGGAGTTAAACATTTCGTAAAAACAACTTCAAGTATCATTTTCTTCTCGTGTTGTTTTGTGCATTCCACTTTCACCCCACAAAAGCTTAACGATTATTAGTATTAGCCTTTTGGTGATTGTATTTCACGTTTTTCAAATATAAATCTTTTTCAAATCACTGTAATGTTTGACATACCGTTGTGATTACTGGTGGAGTTGTGTCAATGGTCAACCCGTCGGAATATACTTTGGCTTTTGCACCGGCGCCATTCACTGCTGTCACTGTAATATATACTGCCAAGCCGGAGAGCAGCGAAGGCGAGAGAAACTTCCTCCCTCGTGTGCTGATTCCCACGTCCGTCTCAGCTACCACATCACAAACTCCCTTCGTGGTCCCGGCGCACCACTGGTAGTTAGTGACGTCAGACTCAGGGTCTGTAAACTCGTCCCAGTTACCAGCAATGAAAGAGTCATCCCACTGAACATCCATATCGACTGAGGATTCTCCGTCTCTTACACCACCCCCCACGGGCGGAGTGGAATCAACTGTCACACTGTCTGAGGAAGCTAGC